>AJWJ01000705.1:0-10003 GCA_000277445.1 Polysphondylium violaceum | reverse complement strand
TTAAACTATTCAACACATCAAAGCCAGCCTTTTACCGTCAATCAAAGATTGGGTAAAAAAACAAAAAAGTTTTGTACCCTGAGGGATTCGAACCCTCGCATCCTGAGATATTGCAGCCTTAATGCAACCCCTTAGACCAACTCGGGCAAAGGTACATGATGATTTTTGCAAAAAAATTGTAAGCTCTTCATCTAGATTATTACAAAAAAAGACCTTCGGAAGGAGGGGCAATATAAAAAAGCCCTTCATCTAGGATCAATTATGAAAAAAAGTAATATGCAAGCTTTGCAATTGTCTACATCCTAATTAAAACAAAAAAAATGAAAAAAGAGTAAAGTCCTCACAATGACTGTAAACTGCTTGTCCAATACAGGTAACTGTGCCCAAATCGCTTTAGATTCGAGCAATCTTTCACCACTCTTTAATAAACAATGATATTAATCATTGTATTATTAGTACACATAGATATTAGTCAAAATAAAGATAACAAATAAAGCTTATAGGGTGAGAAGGGAGACCAACTGAAGTTTATTTACAATAAATTTATCTTTTATAGTTTAGCATTTCAAAAACCAATTCCGTTATTAAGAGATATTGAATTATTTCCAAAAACGGTAATGCGTTTTGCATTACAGTTCACTGTGATCAAATTCCAAAAAACGAAAAAAAAAAAAAACGAAAAAGTGCTCCCTCTCCGGGAATTGAACCCGGGCCTTTCGCGTGACAGGCGAAAATCCTCACCACTAGACCAAGAAGGATTTGGATGAAATTAGTTAATATTAAAAAATATTTATTGTATTTTAATTTATAAAATTCCTGCTTATTTTTAAATTTCTTTAATTTCAGTTCTTATTTTCAACCATTCACCATGTGTTGATCTTAAAAATTGAATTTACTGAATCTCGTTTTTTCATTTAATGAAAAAAATCGACAATGATGAAAATTTCAGACAGCAAATAATTTGCATCATTTTACACTACCTCTGTACATATATAATAAGATTTAAGAAATGAGCGAAAAAAACCTCAATACCGACTCTTTTGAAGATAAAAGATATTTAGAGATTCCAGATTCAGAGATTGTTTTACCAGCAGCAATTGATAGTTATCTCAGACAAAAACTCAAAGATGAATCTTTAAAGAACTGTGGACCACAAGTAGCTGCATTTGCCGAATGCTCAAAAGATAAATTATTCTCTGTGATTTGGGAGTGCAGAGAATTACAAGAACTTATGAAAAATTGTTTAATTGATTAGTAAATATCTTTTGCGTTTGCCTAATTTAGCATCATAACACACACTACTAACACACATACACACAACTTACCAACTATTATTATTATAGCACTACATCTGATAAACTTAAAGAAATGAAAAGAGATTGGATCGATTCTGCTAAAAAGAGAATATATGAACAACGTTTAAAGAAACAAGAGGAAATCAATAATAAAAACAATTAACCCAGTATATACTAGTAAAAAAATCAAAAAAAAGATAGTTTTTTATTTATTTAAAAGGATTTATCACAAATAGTAGTAATATTTAAAAGCAGTAGGAATATATAAAAGAACAACAGGTTTCACTCTAACAATGGCAATTTATTTTTTTTGGATATTGATAGTTTTGAAATTGGATTGAAAAAAAAAAAAATTGATCGAGTTTGATTTATCTACATGAGGTACGGAGTGTAAAGGATACTTTAGTGATGGTGGTGGGGAGGGGAATTGGTGTGGTGGTTGTATTATGTATTTTTTTATATTTGTTTTTCTTTTTTTTTTTTTTGTTTTTTATTTTTTAAAAGAAAATGGAACATGAAAATTTAATGTAAACAGAGCACTTCTGTTTTTTTTAAATGTGGTATTATGTATGTATGTATATGAGATGTAATAATTGAATTTGAGTAGAAATAATGTTGACATAACTGGAAACAAGACAAATGATAATAATAAGAATAACAAGAATAAACAAAACAAAAAAAAATAAAAAACCATTCTCTCTCTTATCGGACGCTATAAACTTAGTTTGCAATAGTATTTTTTCTGAAAGCTGTCAATACTGGATAAATTTGTTCAAATGCATCGTAAATCTCTTCACGAACCTTTGCACCAGTTAATACAATCTTTCCTGATACGAAAATCAAAAGTACAACTTTTGGTTGAATCATCTTATAAATTAAACCTGGGAAAATTTCAGGTTCATACTAAAAAAAGAAAACAATAGATATTAATATACAGATATATAGGATGGCATATATGAGAATAAATCTTTACATTTGTAAAAGCTGTATGTGAATTATGTAAACCTTCCAATTTAATAGGAAACTTTACATCACAAGATCCTACGATATTTTGAATTTTAAAATCTGTAAACTTTGCAGGGAAATCAAGTTTTTGAATGATTCTAGCATATTTTCTTGCTGCTAATCTTGATGCCTCTTCAGATTTTGCACCTGTACAAACCATTTTACCACTCTTAAAAATCAATGCTGTAGTTTTTGGTTCTCTAATTCTCATAATAACAGCTGCAAAACGCTATTTAATCAGAAACAACAACACAATATACACGTATAGTATGTGTAAAAAGAAAGTTAGAACCACTATTCTTTTATCTCAATCGAAACCTATCAATGAATACAAACCTTTGGATTATATTCCGCATTTCTAGCACCTAAAGCAATCGCTTTTAAATCCAATTCTGTAGCCATGTTTACTGTAGATACTATATTTCTGTGTTGTTTAATTGTTTGGTTTAATATTACTATTACACTAAACAATTTACATAAACAGCACTCTAGAGATACTTACTGTAAGGTAGGGATAATACCAGATGGATGTTTAGAGATATCAACATTTTGAGCGGGAGTTGATGAATTACCAGTAGTTGTTGTGGTGGTTGTAGTGGTAGTATTACTCATTATTGTTGTTTTCTATTATTATATAGTTGTTGTAGTTTTTGTTGTTGTTGTTGTTGTTTGTTGCTTTTAAAAGAATAAAGTAATATCTTTTTACTATATTTGCTTTGTTTGCTTTAATTACTGATTGATGATAATACTATTACACACGAACGCACACATACAATTGTGTTTTTATTTAATAAATAATATTATTAATGTTGTTGAAAATCTTAAAAAAAAAAAAGGAGGGAAGAATTGTTGTTCAAATAAGCACCTTTCTTCTTTTGATGATCCGTTGTATTGAGAGATTAGATATCGTGTTTGTTTGTGTTTTAGTGTATATATCAAGTAATATCTATCTATCTATCTTTGTGTGGACACAATTAACAAAACAAATGAATTGAAAATTTTTTTTTTTTATACTTTTGGGGTTTTTTCGGAAGTTCAAAAAAAAATTAAATTAAGCGCTAAAAGCGTTTTAAAATATCAATATATGCAAAGTTTGGTGATATAAATAAACAATAGTAACTAATGATAGCCACAACTCATCCTTGTATGATAATAGTAACATGATATTTAGTTATATTTATTGAATATTATTTAAATATATTAATGAGATTTTTCTAAAAAGAGTACATAGTTTGTGAGATTTTGCAATTGTTTATCTGTTTGTGGAAGATTTGATTGTGTGGTTGGAATAGCGAGTGGTGTAAATGTTTTACTAGATTCATCAAATGTCCATCCTTTTGATTTTGCCACTATAATGAGATTGTTAGTATATAGATAATAGAGAGCGAGAGAGATAATCTTTATACATACATTCAATGGTTTGCTCTTGTGAAATACCTAAATAATTAATACAATCTGAAAGGGAAATTGAGGTGTATGCATTTGAAATAAGATTAAAAGTTCTATTTTGGAAAGACTCTTTAAAGAAAACAACAAATGGTTGATATTCTGCACCAAATGAACCCAATAAAGTGTAAATAGTTTTTGTATCAAATTGATGAATACTCTTTGCGAGTGTCCAAATAGATTTTAATGATTCGTTGCTTCTTAATTGTGATGGAATTCTCTTCCATAAAAATCTAGCATTTGTGCTGTATAGAGTTATAAAAAAAGACAATTAATATTGATGTGTGCTTGTGTTGTTACTGATGTTTTTAAATGTATAGTATTCCACATTCTATTGCGATTCATTGTTGTACAACAACAACATCTACTAACACTACTAATCCTATAGATACATACATATCATTCTTTATTAAATAACAAAATAAATAAGCACCATAAAGACTTGCAATCTTTTCAGAGCTCTAAATTGATTGGAAAGATATTAATATCCACAATATATGAAAAGATATTACAATACATCACTAAATAGATGTGATGATAATAGTAGCAAACACACTTACTTCGCACTCTATATCTTGACAATACTTTAAAATTCCATCAAAATCTTTATTGTTAATCTTATCTTGAATATCTTTAAACGACATTATATTATAATATATTTTATTTGTATGTACACTGGAGCAATAAAAAAAAATCAAACTTAGTGATCTAAATTGGTTTTTTGAAAAAATTTAAAAAAAATGAAAAAAAAGAAATTGGGAAATAATTGGAAATATCTAAAGATAGGATAAAAGTCTGTTTCAATCTCTTTTTATGGATAATGATTTGTTCACCTTTTATTTTAAACACGTAGTTGGGGTGCAAGTTTATTGATCAAAAAGATTTTATGGTTAATTTTGGAAAATAGTTTTACTATTACGAAAGAACAATAGCACAGCATGGATCAGTGTATGGAGGAATCTCAGGAACAATAACGGGGTAGTGAAAGGAACTATTGAAAATATGGAAAAAGACTAAACGAATTCTACACCTATTAGTATTGACTCTTAATTTAAAAAAAAATAAATGAATAGTATGGAAAATCGTAAAGACATTGTTGGACTTTAGAATTTATTTTCATTATTATCAATACACATGAGGTTGGGGTTTTATTATATACAGGTAAAAGTAAAATCAATCTAAACGATCGTATTGATTCACTTTTTCTTTTTTCTATGTACAACTGATTTCTTTCTACCAATTTTCTTTGATGGAACTATATTGTTGTTGTTTTTCGTGTTTTTATTCTTGATTGTTGTTTTTGTTGAGCCCGATGTTGTTGTGGTTGTAGTTGTCGTCGGTTTTAAAGCACTAGTTGTAGGGGATGGTGGTGATGGTGATGGTGGATGATCATAGGTTACTGAGCCTTCGTTTGTAGTCAAAACTACTTTATTTGTAACTATCCAATTTAACAATAGGTCTTTGGGAATTGAGTTTAAAAATTTGTTTCTTGCATTCAAGATTCTATTTAATTTAACAATTTCATCCTCTTGTATTTCTATCTTCCCTCTTTTTTTAGTGTATTTTATATTAATATATGTCTGTGTACATACATATACTATGAATGATAAATACCTTAATGATTCTATTTCATCTTTAAATAAATCAAGTTGTAATTCAAATTCTGTTCTCTCCAATTCTTCAAAAGCTTTATGAAAAAATAAATCCAGATTACTTTCTACCTTATCGTCTGTATCATTTATATCGCTACTTTCTTGACTATATTCTTGATCGCTGCTACCATCATAATAATCATGTTCCTCTTCTTCGTCGTCTTCTTCTTCGCCATCCTCATCGTATTCTGAATCATGATCATGATCATCAAAGCTTTCTTGTATTACATTTACATTTTTTTCTTTAGCATTTTGAACCATATTATAAAACAAATTATATTCATCCTCCTCTTCTTGTACTTCCACTTCTACTTCTTGATGATCATTTATAGATTCATAGGGCTGACTTTCGATTAAATCCAATAAATCTTGAAAACCTTCAAAATTTATAGAATTTTGATTCGAGTTGATAACTTTATCATAGTGGTGATCCAATGCTTCATCTTCACTACTTTCATCCAACTGTACAGAGCGTTCATTTATCGTTTTAATCTTTTTACTCTTTCTCTCTTTAAGAGCGAATGGATTATTCTGACCACTATTAATGTATTCTAGTTGTTTACCATTCATTATCTTTTCCACAAGCACTATTTACAATAGTACTACTACATCTGTATTCAGACGCTAAAGATAAATATGGGTATATGGCAGATGGGCCTCTTTTTTAAGATATGCCTCCAATGCTGTTTTGGGAGTTTTTTGCAATTTTTTTTTTCAAAAAAAATGAAATAATCAAAAAAAGAAATTTTGAAAAATGCAAGGATCCTTTGTCGGGTGAAAAAATAAAAGCCCTCGAGGGCGCCCAATTTCTATTTATTGGGGTGTATAATTATCTATCTAGTAGAGAATTTATTATAGTGATTGGCTAAAAATTGACGAGATAAAGCGTCTGCCTGGAAGGTGGATTCTGGGATGGGTCTGTTGTTGAGAGTGGCTTGGACAACTTGGAGAGCAGTGGCGGCGTCAATCATGTGGCCTGGTGAGATGTAGATCTTGGTTCGGGAGCTATTGTAAATAGCGTGTCCAAGGACTTCACCTGTTCCCGCAGTGTAATTCAACATCTCGACAACAGATGATTTTTTGAAACCATCATCAATGATTTGGTCAGTGATACCGTGAGAGTAGAGTAATTGCTTGGCAACACCTATGGTTGGGACATTGGCCAACACCCCAAAATGACATGCTGCTCCCATTTTTCTCATATGGTTAATACCATTGCCATCGATAACCATTACGTCTGGTCTGTATTGTGGATACTTTGTCACCAATACCTCCCACAATGGCATGAGATGTGGCATCTCTCTGAACGCCAAATAGCCAGCGACGTATGGCTGGGTTAATTTAACCATTTTATAAGATTCATAAACTACATTTAAACTTGGATACTCCAATACAACAATTGAAGCGCATGCATCAATTTTATTATTCTTGGCAAATGAGATATCTAATCCCCTATAGTTGTATATTTATATTATTAATATGAATTCAAGTGAACAGTTTTAAAATACATACCCAATATATTTAATGTTACAATTTGTTTTTGAGATTGATAATTTCTTTGGATTACCTGCCACTAATTGACGTACAAGGGTATTTTGTTCACTATTATTGTATTGTTATTATTATTATTATTATTATTATTATTATTATTATTATTATTATTATTATTAGATATTGGCTTTTGGTCCATATAAGGATTTTATATAAAACTTACACTCTCCATTGTTGTTTAAGAGCTTCATCAGCGTCTTTTGGAGTTCTTGAATTGTCGACTTCTTTAGTCCATTTACTTAAATCCACATAAACCGCTTTAGCTGTGGCTGGCACACCTGCTGTGAAAACTACATTGTGAGTTTCATTTCCAACCACAGTTATATCCAACTTTTTAGGAGCTGGCTGACTACTACTACTACTGGCAAATGAATTTATGAACATTGATGCAAAAGTCTGAGTTGGTTGAACGGTTGGTTGTGGTGTTACAAACATTGATGCAAATGCACCCATCTCTTTTGGTTCCTCTACTTTTGGTTGAGGTGGATTCTTGTTTACATATTTATATTTATTATTATTGTTTCTGTTATAATTATTATTTTTATTATTGTTATTATTATTGTTGTTTCTATAGCTATTATTATTATTATTATTATTATTATTACTACTATTGCTACTATAACTATCAGAGGATTGATAACTATTTAATACAGGGATATTGTCTGTATCCATTGAACTCTCTGTTTGTGGTGGTGCATAAATATTTGAATAGCTACTAGTGGCACCAGTCATGCTAGTACCATAAAATTGATCACTACCACTTGTATAATTTGAACTATAGGTATTGGAACTAAAATGATCGTCATTACTATTACTATAGTCATTAAAGCCAACATCAACAGTTGGTGGTTGATAAAATGGATTTACTGAGCCATTTGCGGCAACATGTGATTTTTTTGAAGAAGTATCTTGAACTCCATAATTTTGGTAAATCTCACCTTTTCTTTGATTATACTCTTCTTCGCTAATATAACAACTATTGAAAAGATTTAAAATATTGTCCAACTCTCTATCCATTGTGTATGTGTATGATTAATTAATAAATTATTTATTTATTGATTTATTTGTATTTTTATAGTAGTAATAGATTAAGTAAATGAGTAAATCTGGATTACAAATTTATAGGAATTATGACTAACAATTAATCCCAAAACACTCTATTTAAACAATTTACTCAATGATTTGTCCCACCTCAGAAAACTTTTCTTTAAAAAATCTAAGAAAAAAAAAGGAACTTTGAGAAAAAGTTGATAAAAAAAAAAGATGACAAGGCTTGTCGGGAGTATCATCACGACAAAAGATACTCTTTTACCACAGTGACTCGTACACTAAAATCAAGATTAATGTTTAGATCATATATTATTATGGAAATGTAAATTTTATTGTTTTAATGTATAATAATATAATTTAAAAGAGTTTTTTGATGCGTTTGATTAAAAATATCTAAATAAAAGATCATAAATATATTTTTAGTTTAGTTTTGGGTGAGTTGTTGTTGTTGTTGATGATGATGATGATGGTGATTTATAATGTATAATGTATAATATAATAAAATGATAACAATACGATGAGGGAATGGTGATAGAAACAAGAGAGACAGAGAGAGTGAGAGAGAAATTTAAATTAAATTATTTCTTTTGTTTTTGTTGATTTTTTCTTGGAGGAGTTAAAGGTCTACCATTACTATCATTTGTGAGTTTCTTTTTATCGGCTGGTTTGAGGATTTGGAATGAGCACATCAATGTTTCATCGACGCCCATCATTGCACCAGCATTGTCAAATTCACCAAAATAATTTGGTGCAGAAAACAAAGTGACGAGTTGTCTCTTTGCAAAGAATTCGTAACCATCTTCGACGACTTGATGAGCTCTGCAAATTAAATCGAGATCGTGTTTCTTGAGGAATTGTTCGACAATTTCTGGACCGAAAATATAAGATACACCACGATCGTTGTCTTCCCAACCCTCGGCACTCTTGTCTGGATCAGCCCACAAGAGATCACATAAGAGACCATTGTCTGGTACAATGGTTGGTCTAATGATTCTTCTAATTTGTTCCATATTTTTGAGATCGGGTGAGAGACCTCCGTGCATGCAAAAGATCTTTTCGTCAATGATGGCAGCTACTGGCAAGCAATTGAAACAATCTGTGAAAGCTTTCCAAAGCTTGGTGTCATATCTTCTCTTGCACTCGTCATAAAAACCATAGATACGATTGATACTGGCACACTCGTGATTGCCACGAAGAATGAAAAAGTTTTCGGGATATTTAATCTTGTATGCGAGTAAGAGACAAATGGTTTCCAAACTTTGCTTTCCACGATCGACATAGTCTCCTAAAAAGAGATAATTGGAATGTGGTGGGAATCCACCATATTCAAATAGACGAAGTAAATCGTAATATTGTCCATGAATATCTCCACAAATCTTGATTGGTGCTTCTAATTCTAATAAAATGGGTTGATTGATGAAAATCTCTGTAGCTTGTAAACATAAATATCTAATTTCTTCTACTAAAAGATCAACATGTTTGCCTGGTTTTGAGGTTCTAGGCTCTAAAAGTCTTGCAATAATTGAGTCTAGATCAATTTCCATATTTACTGTTTGTTGTGCCATTTCTTTCTTACTATATTGTGTTATATTTGTTATCTATATCTTGTTGTTGTTATTATTGTTATTGTTGTAGTTTCTCTTTTTCCTTTTTGTACAAATGATTATTATTACTAGATATAAAATAAAAAATAATATTAGAGTTAATAATTGTTATTTGTCTTCTAAACATTTTGTTTCTATAAAAAAGAGAATGAGAGATAAATAGAAAACACAAACATAAATATAATAAATATAAATAGGGTAATGTGTGTATAGTACAACCAATATAGTTGGTATATCAATTAGGTTTTAATTCAAAACACACGCAAGACACTTTAAAAAATCTTGTTAATTGATCTTGATATTCACACCGTGGATGACTTGAAAAGAAAAAAAAAAAAAAAAAGATTTTTGCGATTTTAAAAAAAAAAAATTTTAAGAAAAAAAAACGCGCGTAAAAAAA
>AJWJ01000704.1:0-10025 GCA_000277445.1 Polysphondylium violaceum | reverse complement strand
AGTCAATATAATAGTATATCCACTCAATCTGAACAACAAACTTACATTGGTATTAATATACCATTCTATTCAAAATCTGTTCAACTCGATCCTGATTTCTCTGTACTGATTGATCAAAGACCTGCCTCAGATAATGAAGATGCTGTTTGTGGTAAAAGTAAATCTAAATTAAGTAAAGGACAACTCGCAGGTATTATCGTAGGTTCTGTAGTTATGGGTGCTGTCGTAGTAACAGCTATAGCATATGCCATTTATAAAAACAAACAAAAACTTAGATTTGAAAAGAGTATTAGTAATAGTTTGAAATCAATGGAATAAATAAAATATTGTAATAGTAGAATTTAAAAAAAGTAATTTGGTTGAGATAATTTCTTTATTATTAAAGTGAATGTTATAATTATATTATCAGCATTAACTTTATTTATTCTCAGAAGAAGCCTCTTTCATTTTCAACGAAAGGCTATTTCTAAAATTCTTTTGTTGTCTAGATTTATACAAGGCATAAGAAACACCAACCACGACAATACCAGTGAAGGCTGCAGCGCCAATTACAATACCTGCTATTTGTGCGTGTGTTAATTTAGTTTTTCCTTTACCACAAATGGCATCATCGGTGTCTGAGGCTGGTTTATTATCGACCAGCACAGAGAAATCAGGATCGAGTTGAACAGATTTTGAATAGAATGGTATATTAATACCAATGTAGGTTTGTTGTTCAGATTGAGTTGACACACTGTTGAATTGATTGTCCAATAAAATATTACTAACAGATTTAACTCTACCATCTACAACACCTCTTTTAATAAATCTACCATAGAGACTGTGATCGTTGACTTGCATTTTAATGTATTCACTATTTGATTCTACCGTTTCACCAAATTGTTTACTTGAGCATTCTTCGTTACTATCTGTTTCTATTGATGCTAATAAAACCAATTGTAATGTATTTAATGATGAACTAAATGAATACTCTGATATATTGACTGAATATTTCAATGAATATGGGTTCATTGTAATAATTTGATTGGCAAATGTAATGTTTACTGGCTGATCTTGGTTGAAATAGTCGATTGATACATTGACATTTGTTGTTGTATTATTATTATTAATGGATGATGTGTAGAGATAGCTAGAGTTGGTGTATTGTGAATATTTAGAGATGGTATTATTACTAACAATCCAACTTGGGAACTCATGTTTTTGAACAAGTTGTCCATTTTGATCCAATTCATTCAATGCAACAACTGATATAATCGCATAATAGATTGCTGTTGTTTTATCTTTGGTTGGTACTGTGATGTTTGTTGATGGCGTTGTAGAATTAATCACTGGATCTATAATAATTACTTGAGATGTACAACTTACACCCACCCAAGGTGATTTACATACGCAACCCGCAGGTGTACATACACCATGACCTAATCCACCACAATCGCTAATGCATATTTGTGGTTTATTTGTAACTGGTGGTTCATCTGATGAGGATGAGTCTGGAGGAAAGACTGGTGAAGCAATGGTTTTGTTGATAACCTGAACAGTAAAGGAGTTTGAATATTGAATTTTATCATTGATTGTAATTGTAATGTTGGGACCTAAAATCTCACCCTTACCCATGTCAAACATAACAACAGTTTTTGAAGAAAATAAAGGATCTGCAATTGTTCTAATGGTTTGGTTGGTGTATGTTATAATTAAAACACTAAGGGGACTGAAATTTCTACCAACAATAATAATTTCACCTCCACTTTTGTAAACTTCTTTGGTCGAGAGAATGGTTAAGTTGAAAGCTAATTTACTTTCAGTATTAATAGTGTTTTTAAATCCAGCATTTTGCAACTGGATCATAGAATAGCCATTAAAGTTACTTTGATTATCTACGATACCAAACACAGAGACTTTAATACTGGAATTAAATCCAAATAGGAATGGAATATCAAAGAGACATTCATACTTAGCAATATCTGATATATAGGATACAAGGGTGGCGGTTTTGTATACAATATTTGTTCTTTGTTCTTGGAGATAAACAACAGGTAAAGCGGCAAGCAGAATTCCATTGTCATCCTTAGTTTCAAACTCAAACAATACTTGTCTTGTACTATTGGCTGTGTCAATAAACTCAGGTGTAAACTTGAATCCTCCTAAAAGAGGTGGTATAGTATCCAGTAAACTATTTTGACAATCTACATCAATTTTTGAAACTTCGGTGATATTCCCAATCATCATAAATGGATTAATATGTTGTTTTTCTTGGGAAGATGGAAATGGTCCACTTTCTCTATATTCAGAGTATTTACCGGCTCTATCCTCCATAAAGGCATATTGGATGTAAAACGATTGAGATTTGCATCGACCATTGACAGTGATGTTTATGGAATAGATACCCTCATAAATGGTACCAGATATTCTGTCGTCTGCTGTAATAGTAAAGTTGTATTTAACCAAATCCAAACTACTAACCACTGTAATTAAACCAGATTTAAATCCATTAAAATAATCAAAGATGGCGAAATTCCATTTAATAATGGTATCTACTCCGTCTGGTACAACCACAGCACTGGTTTGAGGAGCAACATCTTGAATAACAGGTCCAATTAGATCAGTTGTGTTTGAATATACTCTTAGAGCTGCATCACTTCCAAACATATCCACTAGATAATTTACGGAATAAATGTTTCTCATGTCACCGGAAAAAGCCATAAAATATTCAAAACGGCCAGTTGGATAATTCATGGGAACAGTGAAAGGAATCACATAGCAACCACATTCGCCATTCCAAACTCCAGTAAATGTGTTTACAGCTTCAGATAAAATATCACCAAATGAAGGTACAATAAATCCAGGATAAACATTGGTATCAACTATGTGTGGATATAAAAACATATGATTATCTACACTCTTATCCGATGTATCGATATCATTCTTTTCAAATTTTATACTCTTTATATTTAATAAATTTAAAAATTCTATTTTAAATGTTAGAAACCACTATTGATAATCATAATACAATACACTTACTAAATGGATATTTTTCTAAACCAACATTGACATAGGTATTGAAAACAGAGAAATCTAAATAATTTTTCATAACATCCTCTATTCTTACTTGACCTCCATATAATTGAAGCATGGCATTGGATTGTCTACATAAGAATTCATAAACACCATGATTAAAAGTACCAGAGATTATATCTTTGTAATCTCCAAAATTGATTGTATTAAATCCGCTATAATCTGAAATTTCCATCCTTAAAACTACATATGGTTGATTTGGTAAATGTAATGAAGCTATTGATATAATTTTAGGAGGCTCTGTGTCAATCACTATATTTAAATGATATTAGTATTAAACACAATTGGTGATCACTAAAGCTTTACTTACAATTTCCAGTTAAAACAAAACTTGGATTTACAACACCATCATATAATGAACCTCTTGTGTAAAATATGGGTTCAAAATAAAATGCATGGTTTTTTTCATAGGATAAAGAGTTTCCTGCTGAATAACTAAAAGGATAGGGGATAACCATTACTTTTCCATTAACGTTGATTAAATCTGATTTTAAAGTAACATTTGTAACATATTTTACATTTATAACATTCTGATTCTCCAAAGTTGACAATACACTTAAAGAAAAAGGTTTTTGTCCTGGATCTATTGGATTCCAAGATGAATAGTGTTAATAAACAAGTAATTGTTTAGTTTAAAAATATATTTACCTTCATAGTATCCTATTGTAGAAATATTAACTACAGAATTTGGATTATAGGTATAGGATGTAAATATTCCTTGGCCATACGATCTCACTGAGTATTTTCTAAAATAAACGCCAGTGGAGTAGTTTCCCAATACCAATGGTGCAGTTTCTAAATATCCTGTATTATTAATTTCAAAAAACTTGACCATTGGAGTGTTTGAATCTAAATGCGACTCATTCATGATACAAACTTCTGGATAAAATAATTGACCATTTAATGCAAAGGTTTCAATAGAGTTTTGTAAAATTATATTGTTATCTGTGTACATATGGGTATTAGCAAATCTATTAAATGTTGTAGTATCTCATAAAAATCAAGATACAAACAATTTGGTAAAAAGGAACGAGTTT
This sequence comes from Polysphondylium violaceum, assembly GCA_000277445.1. Classification (NCBI taxonomy): domain Eukaryota; phylum Evosea; class Eumycetozoa; order Dictyosteliales; family Dictyosteliaceae; genus Polysphondylium; species Polysphondylium violaceum. The sequence continues at coordinate 5,916 of AJWJ01000704.1, read as the reverse complement.
GGTGGATATAATAACCATTGTATCCATTTGATATATTAAAATTTGAATTACCAAACATTGAATCTTTTGATTTGACTACAAGAGTAACAATATACACATTTTTAGTTAGCCCCACAGGCACTGCGTCATAATTGCCCTCGATATTTATGACCTGTAGTCTTGGTGCCAAGGGCTTATTGAAATTCTTCACTTTGAATAAAAAATATGGCTGAGCCACCATCGTGCCTGGAAAGAACTTGACCTCGTCTCCACTAAAAAACTGTAGGTCGGGTGTTGGGGGCACTAAGAATATGTTGGTCAATGACACCTATATAGTGGGCGACATATACTAACTACTTACATTCACATATGACAGCAACATCTAATTTGACTATAGTCGTGTTGGTGTGGACGTTTAAAACAAATGTGGTAGTAGCAGGCTTTAATAAAACCACCAAAGTGTAAAGTGCCTGGGTTGTTGTATTTGACACCATTTTGCGAATATATAAAAAGGCAGGGGAGTCGACATCCACGTTGAGGATGCCGGTGGGGTCATTAAACAAATAGTCTCGCTTGCTCTCGCACTCCCAGCCCCGGCCAATCAAACTCTCCTGCGCATACATGTCATTATAGTCGCTCACCGTAAGATCAGTGTACGAGAAGCCATTTACATCCACAATCAGTAACGCCATGGAAAAAAGGAAAAAAAGTGAAAAATAAAAATACAAATAATTGGTTTGGTGTGTGCAACGCCCACCACAAGTAGAAAACAACATGTTTTTCATTATTTATTTATCTGTTGCGTGTGAGTAATGCATATTAAACACAATGTGGCTGATTTATAGCCTTACCCTTGAAAAAACTCAACCAATCACGCCCAAACAATTTAAAATAAAATAAAATTCATAGATACTATGATGGATATTTAGCCTATATCTAACAATATCGCCTTTCGATCCGATAGGAATTCTCAAAGTAAAAAAACAATATCCAAAAAATCTAGATTATTAATCTAAAATGCTGAAAATTTGCAAAAATTGGGGTGTTTTCTTTTTTTTTTCATTTTTTTTTTTTTTTCTATCAACATTCCATTACTTTTCTGCCCAGATATTTATTTCCCACACAAATTGTTTGATAGATAAAGGGGTATAGAAGGTTATTTTGCAAGAGTTTCTTTATTAGGAGCTCACTTACTCCCGATGAACCCGACACTTCCTTGTTTGCGTGCTGACGTCAAATAAAATCTCTTCGCGCTGTAATTAATTTGCAAATTCAAGTCTTGTTTATGTGAAAAAGAACAATAAATAATGGCCCCTAATGTCTCTTTTTAAAATAATCAGATATCTTTTCAAAACAACCAGGCTTCCTTTTGTGTAAATTGATAAATGATGTCATCTTTGGGCACACATTCCCCCTTGCACCAAAACTTATGAATTACTACATAAGTACATATTTGAACTCAGTATGAGTTTGATACAAAACAAATCAACCAACATAAAACTCATTTTCGCTATCTCTTCTAATAGTAAGCATTATTTATAGAATAGATATATGTTGGTTTTAGAAGATTTGATATAATATACTTTTTAATGCTTGTTATATTTATATTTATATATTCTATCATTCACTCTTAAATACTTTCTTTCATCCTCTTCGTTGTATAGTTGTATAAAGTATTTGATCAAGAGAGCAAAGTAATTAAGGTGAACGTTTATCTCCTCAATGAGTGAAGTAAATATTTGCAGTGACCAGTTTATCCCTAAACTAACACTGGGAAGTTTTTAACCGCTTTAAAAAAATAAAAAAAAGATATTTTCAAACTTGCGAAAAAAAAAAAAAAAGATAACTCCGTTCCCCTTCCACACATTCTTAAAAACTAATAGAGAAAATAGAGAGAGAGAGAAGATTTTTTAAAAAAATCTAAATTAAAGAAAACAAAAAAAAAAAGAAATTTGAAATATTTCATGATCAGATGGTGTTCATTCAGCTTGTTTTTTAAACTTCGACACCAAATGTGGTTTCCATCCTCTTGGCTCAATCAATTTTTTTTCAGAATCCCAAATCACAAGCCGAATCTCAGATATTTTTTATTTTTTTTTTATTTTTTTAAATTTAAAATGGTATTTTAGGGAACCTAAAGAGGTGATGATAAGGGAAATAAGGGATTCACAGTGTTTTTTATTTTCTATTGGTTAGTAATAATTGTGTGTGTGTGTTTATCGGAGAAAGTGTGTCTCTGTGTATTTTACGTGTAAAAAAATGTATAGATTTGTATTTTTATTATTTTGTATCTTTGTATTATTACCAAATGTGTACTCTTTGCAGGTTGTTGATTTGACCAGGCATGAGATGACCAATCAGTATGCAAATGTGAATGGCACTGTGAATCCGACATGGAAATGTAGAATATACAATCAAATTTTGATTGAGGATCCCGCTGGCATTACAAATGCAACGATTGTCGAGGCATCTTATTTTCGTGTCCTGAGAAAAAATGCTACTGCTATTTTATACACTTTTACCATAGATCTTTTACCTAGTACAACTCAATATGTCATTAAAATTTTTGTAAATGGTGATCCAGTATTCAAAACCCACACTATAAATTATATATGTGATCGTAAGTATTTTATTTTCTTAACAATAAATAAATTTACCATAGTCACTGGCCAGTGAATCAAATACTAATACAAATCTATCTAGACCCACCTACTCCATTGGATATTACAATATTAGATGTCAAACCTATCTACACTCTATCTCATTTAACATTGTCTATGTATTTTTTATTTAAGATGAATAATATCGATGCAGATAAGCTTAATGGACCACTTTTTGAAATACTCAGTTATGATAGACAATACACAACTACATCCCAGTATGTGGATAAGGGTATTTATTGTGCAGTTTTAGCTCCAACGATCAACACAACTTCTACAAATCCAATCGAAATTGGTATTCGTTATGATAATTATGAAAACCAACTTTATTATTTTAATTATACTTTAACCTCACCTTTTCCAGACTGTAAATATAAAGATTTATCTATTTTTAATTATATAAAAGAATATATTATATATTAACAAATATATAAAATTAGATAATAACCAAATAGTTTCAAGTAATCCAAATTTTATGACTCTTCCATTAGATACAAGTTCAAATCTTAGATATCCTACTTTTTCTTCCTTCTTTGAAGTCGAATTCACTGAAAACAAACCACTGTTATCATTGTTCTCTTATGAACAAAAAACAAATCCAGCTGTCTTGGTTCAAGGAAATTATACTCATGGCACATATTATAGCAAGTTTGCATATACTCCCAATAATACTCAAATCACTTTTACTGCATTACTTGATCCTATGATAAATCAAACAAAAACTTTTAACTATATTGGTAGGTATTATCTATATTTAAATATCTGTTTAGTAATGTTGATTTTAATAATCAAATTTATAAAGCTTCTGATAAACCAACCGTTTCTGCTGTTGTTGCATCTACAGCACTTCCCGATGTAGTTTCACAACAGTTTCAAACAAATGTTACCTTTAAAGCAGATGTTATTGCCTGGAGCTCAATGGTAACTATTTTGCCTTATCCTTTTGGCTATTCATCGGGAAACTCGATATCCTACCTTAGAAAAAATGATATGCCTTTTAATAATGAAAATTTTATTTCCGGCGCATATGGAATTAAAACTGGAGTAGATAATGATATAGTCAGTTATGATTTTATTTCCGGTATTCCTACTATAGGTAAGTTAATGAAAACCTGTTTGATAATAATGTACATATATTAACAACAACTTTTCTAAATCAATAGTTCCCGATAATCAACCTCCAGTGATAGAATCTATTGAATCATATGTGTGTCCCGATGGAAACCATTATGTTATTAAATTAAGAATCACTGATAATTTATCTGGTTTTTCTTCAATTTATTACTACGGAGACTATACAGATATAGTATCTGGAGACTTAAATGATGGCTATTATGAGTTTTTAAGACCAACAAATGATTTATCCTTTATGCTACTCGGAATGGGTTTAATATATGATCAATTGAATAATCTAGATGTATTTACATATAGATATGGAGATGTTTTGACTATAGATTTACAAGAATTCCCCTATAGTAAGTATTAACAAGTACAAATATAAATCAATATGATACATGTACACTAATTAATTAACAACTTGTGTGTAGAAATTTTAAATTTTTCAAACGTTGTCAACATAGAGTTTGAAATGAATGAGATTGATGTGTCGCACTCTGATGTTTATAATAGATTGTTTATTTATACTAGCAATATAGATAAAACTATTCATCCAGGAATGATGGTTCCAAAGTATGGTGATGAGCCTATTAACCTCGACGATCAATCATTGACATACTCTGGTTCTTGGGACGATTCAATGGGTTGCTATGTGATTCCCTTCATGGTACGAAAGAATTTTTCTCCTGGTTTTTTTGAATATGTTTTGAAATTTGGGGCCTATTCTATCCACTATGGTAGCTTTTTTGGCTCTTGGTTTGGGGAGAAAGCTATGCTTAATATTATTTCTAAAACTACTGATATACTTGGTCCAATCGTTATTAATCTCTCTGTTGAGAACAGGGCCGTTACCATCCCAAATTCAGTATTTGTTACTCTTGTTTGGAATCTAACCATTCATGACATGTATAACGGATTCAGTAATGGTCAAGTCTCAATCACAAGTTCATTGGACCTTGTCAAATATAATACTAGTTTTACCGCCGCCGATTTGATAGAAGGTGATATCTACGACGGTGTCTATCAGTTCAAGGTGCGAGTGAATCCCAAATGTAAATCACAAACCTTTTATATCTCCTATTTGTATTTGGAAGACAACGGTACCTACTACTCTTTATATAGAGAGGGCGGTGAGTTCCCAACAAACACCCTTTCTCAATTTATTAATCCATTTTTGTTTGCACCAGATGTAACTACTGCTTCCTCTGTCGTAGTGGATTGCCAAAATGCTTTGGTTGACACTACACCACCAACCCTTACAGCATTCTCTTTTTCACCAAATTTTGTTGATGTCTTTGACTCTGGAGAGCTTTACAATAATTCAAGAGAGGTCATATTCCAAATGACAGCTTCGGACGATAACGGTATTTTATTGGGCTCTCCACCAACTGTGTATTTACAAGATAAACGTACAAGAGTTGTATCCCAAGTCTCCGAATTGGTTTCAAGTACTGATACTGAGGCAGTTTTTAGATGTAACTTTACTGTTCCATTTGGCTTTGGCTTTAAATCAGACATTTATGTTTCTGTGTTTGGCATTGTCGACAATCAAAGTAATTTTAAAGGTTATTCTATCTCTCAATTAGCCGCTGCCAGCTTTCCATATAAACTCCAGGTACAGCCACTACTTACACACAATGTATCAGTCTTTTCCACAATTAATTTGTATGAAAGTGGTCACATCAGTATTAGAGGTAGAAACTTTGATCCAACTGATCAATTATTGATAAGATTTAATAACGGAACATTTGCAACTTTATCAAACAGTATCTTTAATACCAACTCTATTATTGTGTTCAATAATCCTTCATTTATACCAATTCAAGATTTAACTATTACTATTCAAAAAAGTAATGGAAAGTTTTCAAATTCAGTAAATGTACAAGTTAAAAAGACACCTCATTATGGTCCTCCAGCATCCTCAACTACATCATCTTCTCAAGAGTCATCCTCATCAGATGAGCCACCAGTTACAAATAAACCACAAACATGTATTAGTGATTGTGGTGGAATTGATCATGGTGTATGTACACCTGCGGGTTGTGTATGTAAATCACCTTGGGTGGGTGCAAGTTGTACATCTCAAGTAATTATTATAGATCCAGTGATTAATTCTACAACGCCATCAACAAACATCAAAGTACCAACCAAAGATAAAACA
>AJWJ01000703.1:0-10057 GCA_000277445.1 Polysphondylium violaceum | reverse complement strand
TGGACCTCCTTTTAGCTACCTCTGAGTTGAAGTCAAAGATACGCTCCTTTGGAAGTGAGTCAACGGAATCTGGTCTGGTAGGTTGAGTATAATTCTATAAATCTCCTTCAGGGACAGGGGCTTGTTATCGATGTTTCTGATACACTGGTGCCTAGAAGGTTTAATAATGGAGTCTCTGTGTCATTATCTAATGTATATGTGGACTATTAATACAATGATTAATATCATTGTTTATTAAAAGTCACCCACATTTCAACACCTACGTCGTGTAGCTAAATTTCTAAGGAATGAGCAATGATTTCAGGTCACTGATTTAATGGTTATGAAAAAAGTCGAAATCAGTTAAGAAGAGAATATAAATTCGAATGATAAAAAAAAAAGAAAACTTTGTTGTAAAGGAGACTTGAATCTACCAATTTAAAAAAAAAACAGAATATATTAGGTTATTTCTAGATCCATAATTTTATTTAAAAATTATCAAAAAAATTTATATCATAACTAAATTTACCCTGATATTCTGGGAAATCATAAAATAAATAATTTGAAAATGTTGGCTGAAAATAGTCTGTTCTTGTTGGTAAAACTGAATTATTAAAAAAAGGATGATTTAAATTTGAACCAATTTTTTCAATTATTGTATTATTTAAAGGACGACCTTGTATATCCAATTTTTTAAAATCTAAAAATTCAATTTTATGAAATTTTTCAAAGAGATCTTTTGAAGATTTAATACCTTGTACGATTTTACAGACCTTGATATTATTAGATAAACCTATATCTTGGATTTCGTTATTTTGACCATATGAATCTATATATAAATGAGAAACTGAATCAGGGATCATCCCCTTTTCCAAATCATTTGATAAATTACATAGCTTGAGATGTTTGATATTATTTGAAAGGTCTCCAACTTTAAGACTTGTATTTGAAAGAGATAGTGACGTTATAGATTTGAAAAAGGATGGTTGAATTTGCAGAGTTGAGTTTAAACCTATTAGATGCAACTCTTTGGTTTTTGATGGTATTGAATGCTGTTCAATTGAGTCGCACCATAAAAATAATAAATCTGCATTGTTTGGTAAATCTTGTTTTGTAATATTTGTTTTCAACATAAAAAGGTCTGTAATATGAGGTAATAGAGATAGAGGAATAGGAGGGTTGATATCAAAATCACCAGAAACCATGATTCTTTTGATGCTGCTTTTAATACTTCCAATTGGTACACCTCTTTGATTGAGTTTACCAAAACATATAAATAACGATTGTACAGAGGAGGGTATAAGATCTAAATTAAAATCTACGTTTTCCAATTGAACACCAAAAGTATGAATTGAATGAGGGATTTCAAGAGCTTGTTGATTTGTGTAAATTAATTTCAATTCTTTTATATTGTTTGGAATTTGAAAAGGATTGTGATCCAATTTAAGAGCACCCAAATTTGATAGTGTATTTGGTAGAAATTGAGTTGTCTTTCCCAATGGTAAACTTATCTCTTGTAAATTGATTGGAAAAGGAAACGAAAAATTATTGACTATATCTTCATTGAATCTTTTTTTAAACACTTTTAATTTACTTGGTAGTGAATTGAATATTGTAGATTCATACAATTCCAGTACTTCTAAAGAATCGGGCAATATAAATGTTGGTTCAAAGGAATTTAGTTGATATATTTTCATTTCTCTAATTGAATTTGGAAAAGACAGATTAGGAGGTGTTGATCTTGATAAATAGAGATCCAATCTTTCTATTCCAAAAGGAATTTTACCCTGAATTTCTCTAGAGTTTTTGTTTATATATTTTACATATCTAATAGATTTTGGTATAATGTCAAAATTGCAAACAGTATTTTTCAAATGAACCATCGTCAACACTGTTATATTGTCTGGAATCAAACCTTTGTACAATGAATTTATTTCCAATGAAGTAATTATATTTGGTAACTCTGGTTTATCTGAATAATCATAGCCACTGGTATCATTTATTCTTAAATGTAGTTTATCTGGTTTAATTATCAATACTCGCTCTACCAAAGACTGTAATTGTTGTTTTGAATTTACTGGAATTGATATTTCACAATAATTAAATTTATCCAAATATTCAATATCCAACTCCACAGGCTGTTCATAGACCACCTTGATTGAATAACCATTCTTTCTATATTTTAATATTTTATTTTTAATAAACATATTTCTCCACACAGAGAAAAATGTTAGAGTATTACTCATTGTATGTGTTTGTGTGAGTATTTAAAAATACTAATAAATAAAGAAAGTTTTGGTGTGGAACAAATATACAACAACAATAATAATAATAAATAAATAATAATGTTTATAAGCAACAATAAAAATATTTATTGTTGTGTAAATATGAGAATAAGAGTGTGTGCACTTTATTTCGAGTAGTGTGAATATTAAACTAGACACTATTATTACATGTGTGGGGGTGACAGAGGGAAATTTATATATTATGGGGGTAAAATGGTGCAATAGGGGGTTGAACGGAATTAAATTTAAATATTTTTGTAAAATGATTTTCACAATATACATGCAAACAATAACAAACATTCAGATTGTTAGAATAAACTATTTTGAATTGTTTTTACTTTAAAAAAGGAATTGTTGTTTTATCTTTTATAAAAAGACAATAGAAAAGATTTATTTCATTTTATAATTTATTATACCAATGTGGTTCTATCTCTATATAATTCTATATAAGATAATTTATTTTTGATATTGATATTTTCATTTACCTCTCGTATTTGTTTTCATAAGAAAAAAACATAAAAAAATGATTTTTACCAAAAATGTCATTTTTTCATTTGTTTTTATATTTTTGATATGCACATCACACACACATGAACTAGGTAGAAACAGAAAAGGAAAACAAAAGATGAATACAGCAGAATGTAGTAATACAATAAACAACAGTACTATCAACAGCAATGATGACTTGGATATAATAGGAAAGGGTGATCAGAGATACAACAATTATTTCCAAAACTATAATAGTAGAATACACAGAGAGCCCGTGTGCTACATCAGGCCCACCGACGTGCATCAGTTGACAGAGACATTGCAGTATGCACAGTCAATCAATAAGGGCGTATCCATTCGATCAGGCGGTCATTCAGCCACCGTGTATTCGGTGCTCGACGACACGGTCAATATTGATCTGTCGGGGTTCAATCAGATCCACTCGTTTGATCCCGTGTGCAAGACAGTGGTGGCACAGACGGGCGTATCTTGGAAACAGTTTTACACATTCACGACCGCCCACTCGCTCGCGGTCCCTGCAGGCGGGTGTCCCAGTGTGTGTGGTGGTCTGAGTCTTGCAGGCGGGTCCAATTTCTTGGCACCCACATTTGGGTATACCGTAGACTCGATATTAGAGATGACTGTGTTGCTGGCCAACGGCTCCATTGTCACATGCAACGACACTGTCAACCAGGACCTGTTTTGGGCACTCAGGGGCGCAGGCCACGGCGGCTATGGAGTTGTTGTCGACATAAAGTACCAGCTCTATGACATGCCACCACTGCTCTACTTCAACACCATTGAACTCGACTATGAGTCATCCTTTGAAGAGAACCTCAGACGACTTGTCGACTACTCCAAGACCATGGACACCAACATCCACCTCTCGCTCGACGTCCGAAAGCTCTATGACAGAAAATCAGCCACCACTGGCGGGCTTCACGACCCCGTCCTGATGAAAATCACCTTTTTCTACTTTGGCCCTCCAAGCGAGGGCGAGACGCACTGCACCGCACTCTACAACACGCTTGTCAACGCCAAAGTCAAGTCCTTGGCAGCCAGCGACTGCTCCAAGACATTCCTCCAAATCTCGCTCCTCGGCCCCGACCCTGACCTCATCCGTCGCTCCTACACCAAATCGCGTATCACCCACTCATCCAACTTCACCACCGCCGCCATCGCAGACATCAAGCGAGTCTTTAGCGCATTCCCGCCAACGAGCGACCACATGACCAAAAAAGACCCTCTCACAAACTTTAGTTTCTCAATGTACTATCACGGCGGCCAAATGAACAAATACGCCTCTGACTTCAACTCGTACTACCACAGACACGACGACTGGGCCTTTACATTCATCGTCACCTATCTGGAGTCTGCCAACGACGCATTATTCTCGCAATGGAAAGACAACGTAACCTCGATTCTCGATGATTTTGGCCCATTTATCTACCAAAACTATCCCGATAATGAAGATCCAAATTGGGAATACGCATACTATGGTGCAAACTATCCTCGTCTGCAAGAGATTAAATTAAAATATGATCCAAACAATTACTTTAACTATCCCCAATCTATACGTATCAATCATAATAAATAAACACTTTATTTCTGTATTATTTTTATTTCCATTTTCTTTGATACCATTGCGATGATACACTTGTTTTGATCAATCGACTTTAGATAAATGGTAATTTAACGTGTCTTATTCAAAAAAAAAAAATTATTAGTACTCTGAACTCATTGACATGAGGGAATTTGCAAAAAAATGATAAAAATTTGAGATGTTTATCAAGAAGGTATCCACTAGACTCTTTCTGATTAGTTTTTTGTCATAGGTCAAATAAATAAAAGACAATTTTAAAATCTTTTGAAAAGATCTAATGGCCCTTTAAAACGCTAAGTATTTTTCAACTGGAGTGCTTGATATTTTAGTCATAAAATATTAAGAGTATGTCTGTAGGATGAATTCCTGGAGTAATTACTTAAGTAAAAAAAAAAAAAAAAATTATTTCTCCCTCGGAAATTCCCTTCCCGGTCGACTTATCAAACGTAAATTTTTCTTTTTTCTCCTAAAATTTTTTTTTTAAAAATTCCTTGTGTCAATTTTTAAGAGAAAGATTTAGTGTGTCAACAAAACCACGTTAGCACCACCACAACAGCTTACACTATAAATGGTTGAGTTTTAAAATCTTGTTTCATTTTATTCACACAGACCTTTTTATTATCTCTGTATTTTTTAAAACTAAGATATGTTTACCAAACTTTTATTTTTGTTTACTTTAATTTGTTGCTATAGCATCCAACAATCAAATGCCTCTAATTACGTGATTAGTTATTATTTAGGGGGAGATGATAGATATAGTTGTTTATACACTGTAGTGATTGCTGAAACCTATGCAGGAGATGGATCAGAATTCAAATTTACCTCCAACAACGGAACACAGACTTTGGAACAATATATCTCTAAAAGAGATGCATCAAGTGCAGCCTATTTAAACGCTATTATTCAACCGACATTTAGACCACCCTTGATTGTTGAATGCAACGGTACTCAGATTATGCAACTGGATAGCTTCCCAAGTAAGTAGTTTAAATGATTAAATGTATAAAATGTGTAAGATATACTAATTCTATCTATACCCTGTGTACCTCAAAGCTTGTGTTATTTTTCCACGCATTACTGAAGCTTATGGAGTGTTTAAAAATGTATCATTCTTATTTGATACTAAGCAAGGTGATGTATATGATATCTATGTTGACTACTCTCTGAATAAGACCACCCATACCATTCAACACGATAGTAGTGGCGTTGCTATTCCATTCCCTCTTTTTTTCCCCTACAATGTATATTCTCACCCAATTAGATATGTTGGTCCAAGAACATCTACAGTAATAACTGCATCTTATGCAAACCCAAGAATCACATCATATAATTGCACTAGAGGATATGCATTGGTTGCCAAAGCCATTACCAAATGCATGTTTGTTGGTGACAGATTATATCAAACACCCTTTATCGCCGGTACAAAGGTCATGGATTCAGTGGTTACATTGACAACCATTCAAACCATATTTGCCCCCACTCTACCTCTCAATGCCTCGATTACACTAGACTACAACGACTATTTGGATAAACTTACAAGAATCGACACTGGTATTTACTTCCAACCACATCCTGCACCAGCGAAATCGTCATTCGAATTTCACGGTAACAATGTCACCATACAAGGATCCTTTTTAGATGCCGTCCAATTGAAAAACATTACGATAAAAGATGATGGCAAATCATCGTCCCCTCTTGCCTGTACTTATAGCTACGAGGCATCGGAAACCGTTGGCTATTTGGAAACCATTGTATGTCTCGCTCCAAACTTTAGCAACTATAAACATTTAACCATTGTTCTGGTACCCACCTTTTATCCAGATCAACCAATAGAATTGGTTTATGAACACTCGGCATCATCAACAACCTCACTATCCTCACTCCAAATATCAACCTTTTTATTATTACTCTTATCAATTATGCATTTTATGTAATAGAGCCGTATTTTATTAAGAAAACTATTTAAATAAATCAATACCTTTAATTTAAGTTAATATTCTTCTTATCATGGAAATAATTATCTAAAGAAAATCATAATCAAAACATGAAAATTGGTGCAATATATTTGTGTGGTGTGAGACCAGAATAAAAATGGTATTGAGCACACAGAATATGAATCTTTAGATATTTTGACAAAACAGTTGAGGAAGGTAAGAAAATCTTATTTTTCGCATGAAAAGTTTTTTTTAATTTTTTTTAATTTTTATAAAATTAAATTCTGTGCATATCTATCGGAAACACGAAATAAAATTGAAAAAGTGTGAGGTAATAATATCCTTTCATCTTTTGTCTCAAGTTACACAACAAAGCACTCAACTGATTGCTTGCGAATACATATAATTGTAGCATATATTTCATAATTGTATATAAAAGTGAAAAAAGAAATATATCATCATATTATATATATATATGAACTAATAATAAAACAATGGGGTCCGATAACAATAACTCTTTAGAGATTGGTAATTATTGAATTTTTGATCACCCACACACATTTTCATTGATTCATAGCTAACTAAAATTTTACTCCCCACCCACACAACTCAACAATGACCATGAAATAAAAACACCACCACGATATATCTAGATGTTGAAACATCAAATAACAATACATCAACTACATCAACAATAACAACAACCAATACACCATCATCAAGTACCCAAATATCAAATGCTGCCAATGGTCTTAGTTATAATACCAAATTGTTGCTGGCAACTGGCGGTATCATGGGATTTTTCGTATTTTATGGTATTCTTCAAGAACGTTTGATGGGTGTACCTTATCAAAATGAAGAGGGCGAGGAAGCTTATTTTACAGATTCAACATTCTTGGTGTTGTCCAATCGTGTTTTTGCAGCATTGTTGGCTGTCGTTATCGTTTTACAAAGAGGTGAATCACTCAAGAATGTTGCACCCCTTCAAAAATATTTTGGTGTCGCCTTGTCAAATTTCTGCGCAACTTGGTGTCAATATGAAGCTTTAAAATATGTAAATTTCCCAACTCAAACTTTAGGTAAATGTGGTAAAATGTTGCCAGTTATGCTTGTCGGCACCTTTATCAGTGGCAAGAAATATAATTTAAAAGATTATTCAATTGCAATCTCCATTACAACTGGTTGTATGATTTTCTTTTTAACTGGTGTAAGTAGTTGGCGGTCATATTAGGAATAATGGTGCGATAACAAACAATATACTAATAGTATGTATTTTTGATATTGAATAGAAAATCTCAACAAATGAAAGCAGTAATACAGGTTATGGTTTATTATTAATGGCTGCTTATATGTTTTTCGATAGTTTTACATCTACTTTCCAAGAAAAGATGTTTAAAGGATATACAATGTCAACTTATGATCAAATGATTTATGTCAATTCTTGTTCCTCTATTATTGCTGTATTAATTTTAATTGGCAACGGTAGATTATTCCCAGCTATGCAATTTATCTCTGATCATAAAGGTGTATTTTACGACTCAACCATGCTTTCTATTTGCGCAAGTTTAGGTCAAATGGTCATTTACTACACCATCAAAGAGTTTGGTGCTTTAATTTTCTCTACTATTATGGTAACTCGTCAAGTTATCTCTATCATTCTCTCAACCATTATTTATCTTCATCCTCTCTCAAATGCTCAATGGTTTGGTGCCTTGATTGTATTTGCCACCCTTTATTATAAGTCAATGGAGGATCAAAAGAAGAAACACGGTCATTCTCATGGTGGTTCAAAAGAATCTAGTTCAAATTCCGATAAATAAAATAAAAACATATATAAATGAAAAGTTAAATATTTATTAATTTATTCTTCCAATCAATGATAGTAATAATATGTTTGAGAAAGGAAATCGAGTCCTATCGAAACAAATAACTAAAATACAACAATGCTTATGATATTTAATCATTTTTAATTCTTTATTAATTTATCTATTATACATTTTTAAAATTACTACAAAAAACACCAATTTACAATACTAATGAAATTTAGTGTACGGGCTAGGGAAATTAAATTGGTTAACATTCAAGAGCGGTGAAAGCCAAAGTTGATTCTTTGGCAGATTTGACAATGTAACCAAATCCATAAGAATCACCAGGAGCAAGGGAGGGTTTATAGATTGGGAGTGAATACTCAGTTCCTTGAATTTTATCAACGGACCAAATTTGCTCAGCTTCAATATTGAATGATAATTTGTTAATTGTAGTTGCACCGTTATTAGTAAAAGTAACTTGAACTTGAACATATGGGTCAACTTCACCATTTATCCAATTGTTTACAATTTTTTGAGTAGTTTGAAGGCCACAAGCACCAGTAGATGGGGTCTCTGTTGGGGTTTCTGTTGGGGTTTCTGTTGGGGTTTCTGTTGGGGTTTCTGTTGGGGTCTCTGTTGGAGTTTCTGTTGGAGTTTCTGTTGGGATTTCTGTTGGAGTTTCAGTTGGGGTCTCAGTTGGAATTTCAGTTGGAGTTTCTGTTGGGGTCTCTGTTGGGGTCTCAGTTGGGGTCTCTGTTGGAGTTTCAGTTGGGACTTCAGAGCTAGCAGTAGAAGATTCACTAGTTGAGGATGATCCTTCGGAGCTTGATGAATCAACACAAACAGGTTTAGAGGTTAAAGAGAGTGGGGAATCTTGTTTGGCAATGTATCCAAAATACATAACTTGACCAACTTTGAGATTTCCAAAATCAATATAAGTGGGGAATGAGAAAGTATCATTGGCAAAATCAATGTTAAAGAAATGATAAACCTTTGATGAATCGGCAACAATATTTAGAACAGTGACAGAAGATAAACCATTATTAGTCACAGTTACTTGAACAATGGTATAATTATCTCCGCCAAAACTAAAATGTTGATAACCATTTTGGGAAATATCAATCTTGCAATTTGATGGAGTTTCACTTGGAGTTGAAGTTGGAGTAACAGTTGGGGTTTCACTTGGGGTACTAGTTGGAGGTTCAGAAGATTCACTGTTTAAAGAAGATTCAGAAGAAGAGGTTGAAGGAGAACCAGAAGAAGACTCATTTGGTAAGCCACTACTCCCTTCGGAAGAGGAACCAGACTCAGTAGAGGAAGAAGTTGGAGCTTCAGTGGTTGGTGGGTTGGTTGGTGAACTAGTGGTTGGTGGATTAGTTGGAGAGCTAGTGGTTGGTGGATTGGTGGTGGTTGAACCAGCTTCAGCTACGGCAAGACTAATCTTGTTTGTTCCAGATCCAGAGACTTCTACACTGCCAGACTTGGCCAATGTAACAGTATATTTACCTGGGCTTGCAGCAGTGCCAGAAAAGGAGGTGGATTGAATAGTTCCATCAGAACTTTTAACTGTTTGGGCAGTAGAATCAGAACTAAAATAATTAAATAATTAATACCATGTTGTTCTCAGCAATTAAAAACATTTAAACTTACTTGTAAAAAGAAATTGTATCACCAACTTTTAAGTTTACATTGGATGGTGTGGTATCTGAATTCCAATGGACTGCAATATTATCTGCATAGATGGAATTCAATCCTATCAAGATCAGAGATATAAAAATTAGAGATTTTTTTAGATGGTACATTTTATGAAAATATATAAAATAGATATGTAATGGTATATTATTTTGTAATGATATATATTTTTTTTGGATATAAATATAATTTAACGAATATGTAATTTTAAGATTGAATGAAAAAAAAAAAAGTGAAATTAAAAACTGGATCTTGAAGGTCCTCAAA
>AJWJ01000702.1:0-10066 GCA_000277445.1 Polysphondylium violaceum | reverse complement strand
AAAAAAAAAGAAAAAAAACTTATGCATATCAAATAAATATGATATGAGGTCTTATGTCTTAGCTCGCACTATATATTTGTTTGTGATCAATCTCTCCTTTGATCCATTCACATTCATCATGAAATAACATTGTATCTGAAACGGGTGTATGTGTAGGAGTGATGTTTAAACACAATAATCATTATCACTATCATCAATAGTTTTCACTATATACAAACACACACACTATACATATACATATGATTGCTTAGATATAAACAAACAAGAGGAAAGAAAGGGAAAGAGAGAGTGATTCTTACATCAGTAGTTAATATTAATCTTTCTATACTTTGGGTAACAATATAGTGTTGTGTATGTTTGGGGTGTTTGATAAAAATTTATGATAGTTTTTTTTTTTTAACCTAAGCTGGTCACTCACTCTCCCCCCACACAAAAAATGACGAAAATATTTTTATGCGGTTTCTTGCACATGAAGTTCAAAGAGGGTGTGCAAGTTGGCACATTTGCGGTAATATGAACTAAATATGGTAGAGATAATAACAATATATGATACTATATTTATTTATTATGATGGTTATTGTGATTGTGGTTGTTATTCGTGCTCTTTAAAGAGGAGAGCTCGTTTTTGAGGGCGGCATATTTGGCTTGCAATCTGCTTTCAATTTCACATTGGTCGTAGACTTGGTTTTGGATGTCGGCCAGACGTTTGTCCATGTGCACAGACTCGGTGGCGGCGAGTTGGTCAAAGCATTCGAGCTCAATGTTGGCCTTTTCGTAGGCACTGTAGAGCGAGTCTATGTCTTTGAGCAGGGCCGAGCAGCGGTTGTGGTAGCCGCCGTTGTAGATATTGAGTTTTTTTTCTAAATGTACAGATTTGGAGGAAGAGGATTTGATTTGGTGGATGAGGTCGGTGTGTTGGTGTGCAAGGGCGTCGATGAGTTGGGTGGGGGTGAGCGAGCTGATGGCGAGGTGTTTGGCTTGTGAAGGCAGATAGATATACTGGGCGCGCATGGCATCCATCTGGGAGAGCAGGGCGTGGGCGTCGAGGGGTTGCTCCGAGGCCATTTGGGCCATTTCGAGGCGGAGGAGGTGGTCGGCGTGCTCGAGCTCAGTGTTAGAAAAATGTTGGTATGAGGCATCGTCCTGTGCGCGGGCGTCGAGGGCCAGCGGAAAGGTGAGGTTGTCGTGGAGGATGATACGGTTGATCTCTGAGGCGAGAATGTTTTGTATTTGGGTCTGGATGGGCACACTTGAGGTCTCGTCAATATGGATGCTGTCGGAGCCTTGGGCAATGTGCAAGTAGTTTTGCGATCGAGGGAGGTTTCTTTTGAGGACGGTGGATCGGGTACGGAGGCGGAATTGTTCTTTGTGTTTGAGTTGTTGCTGTTCGCGAATATGGTGTTCCGACTGGTCGAGCTCGGTGGCGTCTGAGGCCGATGCATCCATGTCGTCCATGGGTTCATCGGGTAGTGCGAGTTTGTATGATTGCGAAGGACTGGGCAGGGTCTTTAATTTGCTCAACAACTGATTCTTGTTTTGCTGTTTCTTGAATTTATCTTCACGACTGTATTCGTCGAGTTGTTGCTGCTGCTGCTTTCGTGCTGGGGTTAGGTGTACAGCCAAGGGATTGGGTGTGGCGCCTGTGGCTGATGCTGATGACTGTGATGATGATGTGGGTACCGATGATCGGACGGGTAATGGTGTGACGGATGGATTGTTGCCACCCTTTAATGGTGTCTCTGCGTTGGAGAGGTTCAAGAGGTTTTGTGCCTCCATCATAATGACATCCTCTCTCAGAGGGGTTCTTGCAACGGTACGGTTGGCAGGCACAGGGAATTTGCCAACGAGGGCGTTGGTCACTCCTTGTTGGCCGCCAGTGACGTCGTTTGCCTTTTCATATTCTGCAATCTCTTGAATGTCTTGTTCTGTGAGTTGAGGTGAAGGAAGAGAGAGCTTTGATCGTTTCAAAGTCTGATCCACATCGTTCTTTTTTGAAAGATCAAAAATCGAGTCGGGTAAACTCATCATCTCCTTCTTTTTTCTCTTTATATCTTCAATCTTGTTTAATTTATCCTGTCTCTGTAAATAGTTTGGATTCTCTATTTGATCCAAACGTTTGCCAATAAATGCCAAATCCCTGTTTGGGTCATCTCTCAACTCTTCCTCAGGCACCTCATAAAAACCTGCCTTTGGTTTCTGGAAAAAGGGTATCTCTTTTGATATATCAAAGTCTCTAAAGTCTTTTGCATTCTTTGTCTTTGGATTATAACTGTAGTAATATAATGATGATGATGGTAGTGTTAGTACTCTGCACTAGTCTATCAACAAGAATAACAAGACTAATACATACTGTATACCTGCTGCTTTTAACTCTCTTTTCTTTTGAAGAGCAGCCAATCTTCTTGCCTCCTCCAATTGCTTTTCTCTAAACTTTCTCTTTTCCTTCTTACCCATTGTGTTGGAAAGACGTGCTTTGGCTTCAGACAGAGTCTCTTTTTCTTCTTCGTCCATGTCGATGGGATCTGGCTTGGCTGGCTTGGTTTCAGGTATAGGTTCAACTTCACCAAATCTAAGACGACGGGGATCTTCACCACCGGCTGCATCGGCACCACTGCCGCTCTGTTGTCGTTGTACTTCATCCAACAGACGATTATAGTGTTCCAGACATTGGGCAGCCGTTCTTCCCACCAACGGTGCAATTGTCTTCCACTGACTGGGGAATATCTTGGCCAAGTGTAATAGTTTTTCTTCCTCTTCCTTGCTCCACTCTGTTTTCTTTATGCTTGGATCCAACCATTCAAACCAACGTGCCTTGCACTGTGCAGGCGACTTTCTGGTCAACAACGACGATATTCTAGCCCATTGATGGGGACCGTATTTCATCACTGCCAGCTTTAATATCTCATCTTCTGTGTTTCTCCATACTCCACCTTTAACATTTGGTCTCATATTGTCTATCTATCTATCTATATCTACTCTATACTATCTACACACTATATAACACTATCTATATGTATGATATAACACTCTAGTTCTACCTGTATATGAGATCGGTAGGCATAAATACACAACAGCAACAAATAAAAATAAAAAGTCGCAAAATTCATTTTATCTAAAAAGTTTTTTTTTTTTTTTTTTCTATTTGTTTATTTTTCATCAAATACAAGTGTAGTGTGAAGTACTGTACATGTGAATGTTTGTATGTGGTAAGAAACTGAGTTGATTATATTACTCAATGAGACTACTTCACTTCATCAATTGGCAATATGGGACACTTATATTACAACTTTAATCTATCTCTATTATTATTATTATATTATTATTATTGTATCTCCTGTGACGAAGGAGATACAAAGTGTGGTACAAAGTCACACAGTTATTGAATCATAGAGTGTGGAAATACATAAATGGACCATCCCCACAGATATCCAAATACTTGTTTTTTCATTGTTGTCGCATACCCAAAATGACAACCTTTGCAAAATAAATTTCTAAATATTTTTTTTAATTTTTTTTAATTTTTTTTTAATTTTTTCAAAAAATTGATGGGAGGTCCTATTGCAGTGTTAGGAGGGAAAAATCAAAAAATCTATCATTTCAAACGAATAATACATCGCCTCGAAATTTTGCTACACTCATAGGTTTTTGTTTTTTGCACTCTTTTTTACTTTCTATATTATCCTTTGAACTATACTTGTCTTTAGTATTTTGGTGACGTGTGTAAAGAGTGTAGTGTGGGGTGAGTTGTGTTGTATTAGTAAAAATTTAATTTTGTGTGTGTTGTGTTTCAAACAACTACAGTAATAATAACAACAACAACAACAACAACAACAACAACAACAACAACATCAAAAACAACAACAACAACAACACCAGGAATAAGAAGAGTAGATAATAGCCTTTATATAATCACACACAACTTTTTTTATTTATTTTATTTATTTATTACCAACAACAACAATAATACTAAGCCAACAACAACAACAATACTATAAGATAATAAGAGTCGATTTTATTATAGAAATAGTAGAGTAGTAAAATGATTGCAGTATTTGTAGTTATTTTAGTTTTAGTTGGTCTTGTATCAACAAAGGTATTACATAGATATATTTCTATAAAAAAAATACCTTGGTATGTTTATGCATCTGTGTGGATTGGTTGGTTTATGTGTTTTGGTATTATCATTTTAGTACCCATTGATATTTTATGTGTAAGTAATGGTTTATAGTATTACTAATGGTGGTAGTCGTTATATTAACTGTATTTAATACAAAAACAGACAGATTATAGAGAATGTGTTGATGAATATGGAGAGGATAAATGTTCAGAGCCATATTCATATATATCAAGTCAAGCATTGGCATATTTTTATAGAACATTTTATTTTGGAACATTGCTTTTAACTTGGCTATTGTATCCATTGTTGGGATCATTTGTTTTGGCAGGTGATTTTCATATTTCTCAAAAGATTCAAACTTCAGTCAGAGAGAATGCTTACTTGTATTTAATATTTGGTGTAATTGGATTTGTGATTATGATTTGGTTGTTGGCGGTCAAACAGCTCGACTGGAACTCGATGGTCGGTTTTGCAATGGCGGCGGCCAACACATGGGGTTTGTGTTTGGTGGTTGTCTTGATGGGCTATGGACTCGTTGAGACACCCCGTTCCATTTGGAACGTATCCAATCGCCAGCTGATCCTCAAGCATCTTCAATTCAAAGCCGTGGATCTCTTGAACGCCAAGAAAAAGGCCACCGACGAACTCTTTTCCACAATGAAGGCCATCAAAAAGATTCAGGACAAGACCAAGACCTTTGATCCCTATGAAAAGTATATCAAGATCATGGTCGAGCAGTGTCCTCCCGAGTACTCTATGATCCAGTTTGGCGAGGGTACCGGCGAGATCACATACAACGCACTGGTTTCGCTCAACTCGCGTCTCAAGAACGCCATCACCAACGCACACAGGGCCGAGTTTCTCTATGAGCAGTGCTGCAATGAGGCCTTTGAGCTACAAGACATTATCAACAGTTCGCTCTGTTTGGACAAGGTCGTCCAGTTTAGCTTCAAACAGCCCCGAACAGGCAGATTTGCAAACCTCTTAAACAGCACCGAATGGGTGTGGTACAATTACCTCCAAGTGCCCACATTTAGATTCATGGCCATCCTCTTTGCAGTGATTTCCGTTGTCTTGCTTTGGTCTGAAATTTCAGTATCCATCACATCCAACGATCTCTCTGTGCTATCGTTGTTGGTCAAACACACAAACGTTTCAAATCTAGGTATTCAAATCCTAGTCTTTGCCCCACTCGGTTATGCAGCCCTCACCTGCTATAGCACCCTATTTAAAATCAAAATCTTCAACTATTACAGACTAATTTCGCATCAACATTCAGATGCAAATAGTATTATTTTTAGTGCAGCGTATGTAGTAGTAGAGTACTCACAGTCAGGTAATCAGTCAATCAATCATACTAATTTAAACACAATTACTATACAGTTATCTATGTAGATTAGCATCACCTTTATGTTATAATTTTATTACATTTATTCAAACAGATACCACGTATTCACATGTTATGGGTAAGATGGAGGTGGCACCATTTCTAGGAAAATACTTTTACATTTACTTTCCACTTATTATTATCGTAGTTGCATTGGCTACTCTTTTCAATCTTTATTCTCGAATTATGACATGTCTAAATATAAACAAGTTTAGATTTGACACTGATTTCTCTCACGAACAAATAGATGAAGGCAAATATTTATTGGAAAATGAGCGTCGCAAGTGGGAAAACAAAAACAAAGGCCCCATCGATGTCACCGTCGACAAGTTTAAATCAAAATCAACGATATCCAAAATCAATGCTAGCAACGGTTATTCCACTCCCTCTCCATTGTTCAGCAGCAGAGATGGTGGTGGTAATGGTATGAATAACAGCAGTATGAGCAATTCGCCCAATGCCGGCGGTAATGGATTCACTGCTTTTTGGAAACAAAAGCCTGGCAGTGGGTCCAATACACCCTCACGCCAATTTTTGGACAGCAGCAGAGATAGCGATGATGGCTATGACGATAGTGCAAATCCATTTGTTCAGTCGACGACCTACAATGCCGTGCCGGGAAGTCACAGTCCTGCTGCCGGCAGTAGTGGCCGTCTCTCATCGTTGAGCTCTGGCTTCCCCTCCATCTTTGGTGGCTCAAAACAACAACCATACTCTCAGCTTCCTCCCAAGAAATAGCAGCAGCAGCAGCAATAACAATAACCGTAATAATAAATTTAATTAATTTATTTGAATATTCAATTTATTTACTGTGCGTTGTTGTTGGTAATAGAATAGATAGAATAGATAGTCTAATTGTTACATTTTCGTGTTTTTTTGAAACAATTTACAATTTCGAATTTTGTATGATATCGATGTGTTTTTTTTTTTATTTTTGATTATTTTCTGAGTGTGGGTGTGGGAAATAAAAGATGGGGGGATGAAATAAATATAAAAATAGCAGCTGCTTTTTAAATCTTGGATGGATCTCTCTATGCAAATGTGAGTGATTGATAGGGGGATGATGTGGTCAAAATAAAAGAAAACCACACCCCCACCTTCCACAAACATACCCTCTCTTTATTCATCGAAGGACATGTTTTCGTGTGTGATAGAGAGATAGTGTGGTATTTTTAAAAAAAAAGGACCACTATTAAGGGGTGTATAGTAGGTATCATATTTATCATTACCTATATGATTGATGAGTGTTTGTAGGTGGGGTACTCTCTTTATAGGTGTTGGTGGTGAGTGGGAGTGGTAACCACACACAGTGGTTGTTTATTTTATTTTACTATGTGCAACACCACAGTTTAAATAGAGGAGTAATAGGTGTTTTTTCAATTATTTCCTATTATTTGAAAAGGTATTTTCATCTTTAATCCCTAATCAGTCCTATCAATTATAAATCACGCTCTTTGGGTCTCCCTGATTAATCTTTTGTTGTGTGAGTATTTTTTTTTTTTTTTGCATTTTCCAATATTAAATTTTGTTGATTTGATTCCAAACAATCAGTTCCAATCACTTCAGATATATACATTGTATTATACATTTCAATAATAGCACTATTATTTATTCTTTGTAACAATAGCTTTTGTTTTTTTTTTTTTTCTTCTCTTTTATCTCCTTCCTTATATATATAAAAAAAAGATAACATATAAAAATAGATTCTGTCTTTCCATATATATTTTTTCTAAATTTATATTATCTTTTGAACCCACAGATTATTTTTTTTTACTTATACAGAAATCAGTAACACTACTACCAATACCTATATATATACATTGTTGTTTTTTTTTTTTTTGTAATAACATTTTTTTATCATACCCACCCACACCACACATTACTATCACTTATCATTTCCTACTACCAACAACAACAATTACCATATATATAAATAGTACACCATTATTTTTTTATTTATTAACATCACCATTATCAAATTTCTAAATATTATTATTATTTATATTCCACATAATATTAAATTGTTAATATTTATCTATACCACCATAAAGGACAACAGTAGTAATCGTAATAATAGATAGATTAGGAAAATATACTCAGCACAACACAACAAAAATGGATTGTAAAATTAATTTTGTACCATATTTAGTATTATTTTTATTTATCGGTGCATCGTTGATACTATCTGCAGATGCAGCCAAGATAGCAAGTGTGGTGGGCTGCACCCCCGAAAGTAAGTGCAAATATTCAGATGCTTCGAAATGGGTAGGGGGTGTGGTGCCTGGTGAGGCAGACGATGTGGTCATTGACGCAAATGGTGTGGCAAACTATGCCTTCTATATCGACACAGACAGAAAGATGGCTTCGTTGACTATTGTGGGTGGTGCTGTGGGGGTCGAGGGCTCTTTGACTGTGGGCAATGTGTTAACCTGTACCCAAACCTTACTCACTGTTCATGGCGGCATACTCAGCGCCCCTCAATGGTCTATCGATGGCGGTGAAATATACTTGAACAACACTGCAGTCAATATCGACACTATCAACACCAAGAACTCAGTCATTATCAATGCCGCCACCATTGGCACTCAATTGAGCTTTGCTGCCGCCAAGTTGGACATGATGGGAGTCGCCAGCATTTTGGTCTTGACTGGATACAACGTGGCCCTAGCCCAAGCCAGTGCCAATGCAGTCACATTGAATTCCTGCGACGGCTATATAGGCAGTCCCGACATCGCCACCGCCATCACCACCATCACCATCGCCTCAGACTCGACCATCATGCTCAGCAACATCAACGGCAACAAAATCATTTCACCCAAAGACGGCGCTGCTAAACAAATATTTTTTGCCAATAAAGTCTACTTTGCCAACGCCGACCTGAACCAAGCCAACGTTCAAGTCATGTCGGGGGGCATGTTTTCCGCCGACAACAGCGCCACCTGGGCCGGTTCTTCTTCGATTATGGTTGTTGCTGGCAGTGCCAACGTCACTCAACAAGTTGGATGGTTTGTCATGGACGTCGAAATGGATGACCCCACCGCCGAATTCACCCTTGTCTCCTCCGTGTTGAAAGGCGGCCTCACCGCCAACGCTGGCACCCTGAACATCTACGACGCTTCAATCACAGGAAATGTCACATTGGGTGGCGTGGATCTCGTCTATCCCGTCACCGACAAGATCATAACTATTGCTCAAAATCTTGTCACCTCTACTCACACCACACTCAACTTTACTTCCACCATGTTTAAATCCAAACCACACATCATTGTCATCCAACAATGTGTGCTGGCTGGTAAATTGTTTGTTTCATTTGACGAAAATGCCTATAAATTGATATCTGACCAAGAGTATTCCTATATTGATTTAATCGAGTCTCAGCTCCCCATTGAAAACAGCCTCGAGGCCACCATTCACAGACCCTCCTCCATCAAATCTGCTTCATTGGTGACCAGAAGCTACAATAAACTCAATTTTCTTAGTGTCAGAGTAACCAATCCAGACTATGTCAAGAGTAGAAACGTCGGTACCCTCTTTGGCATCATTTTTGGCTCCATCATGGGTGTGGCCTTAATTGTTGGTATCACCATTTTTATTATCAAAAAAAGAAAATCATTGTCAAATTCCTCAAAAGTTGGTGACGAAGAGGAAAAAAAACAAGACCACAACAGCTATAGTAGTTAATTTTAATTAAAATTATTATATCTATGTGATCAACAGAACCCTCTCTTTTTAATAATTATTTTTATAAAATAAAAATAGTTTATATTTTCTCAATTTAATTTTTAAGGAATTCGTAATATCTTTGTGTCTATTCATTTGTTGATTTCATTTTTAAACCTATGAACCATGAAATAATATAGTAACAAGTATGAAATCAAAAGAAAACAAAAGATTAAATTGAACGAGCACTTTTTGGGCCCATTTTAAGTTTGGAAATCAAAGAATGAATGTAGTCATAGGTCATTATTAAACCATTCTGTAAAAAATGAGGTTAAGTGATTTATAATCTTTGAATGGAAGATTCTAGTGACTAAAAAAAAAAAAAAAATAGTCTAGGCATTGGGCCCAAATGTTTGCGTGTTGAAAATAGGCAATAAAAAGAAATGAAAAAAAATAAATAAATAAAATCTTTTTCATGAAAAGAGACTTAATGGGCCCTTAAAATGCACAATTTTCATCTTTTGGTTTCTTTGATTTAAAAAGAATGAGTATAAAAGGCTAGGTTTGTTCAATTCATTTTACAAAGAAGATTCCTATACTATTACACTAAATGATAAACATAGATAGTAATATTTCACACAAGAGTGGTCAAATCCAAGACTCTGAAACTAAATTCAAACAATTTGCCAAAGAGCTCAACACTACATTCATTTCTACAATTAAAACAACATCAACATATAATGATTCTGCTTTCCACACGGTCAATAATTCAGTTACATTTGTAAAGAAAAGCACTGATCTTTACAGTCCAAAAAACATTAAAAACAAAACCATCATGTTTATGGGTCCAAGTGGTGCCGGTAAGAGTACTCTTATGAATTATATTTGTGGTGTACCAATGA
>AJWJ01000701.1:0-10104 GCA_000277445.1 Polysphondylium violaceum | reverse complement strand
TAGTGTCAAATGTTTTTTTTTTTTTTTTGAAAAAGCAGGCGTTTAGGTTTGCAGAGGTGCATTTTTGAATAAGATTTATTTTCAATTCCCCAAGTGTTCACCACATTTCAACAAATATATCACCCAGGATTAAAAAAATGGAATAAACGCAGAATGTGTGGTGAATGTGGGGAAGCTGCTGATTTTTTGATTCTGATCACCCACTCTCTCAAACAGTGATGTTATTTTATTATTGTTATACAACATTGTATTTGTTATTAAATTTATAACAATAATAATATATTATATGATATTATATTGTTTGTATATATTTATTCATGACGCTTCCTTTTCACTCTCTTTCTTGACTTCTTTACGATTTTCATACCCATGGTGTGAAAGACAATTAAGACTCTAGCTTCCTTTTTAAGATTTCGTTTTTTTATTGTTTATGTCAAAAAAAGATATTTGTATTTATAGTGGGATCAATATCTATGAGAGGAAGAGATAAATGAGTCTATTATGTCCCTGCAGCATTTAAAAATTTCCGAGAAAAATAAAAACAACAAAAATTTGATTATTTATTTGTTTTTTTTCGTGATTTTTATGTTTTTTTTTTATTACTTTTTTTCACAATGAAGAGACTCTCTTTAGAGAAAAAACCAAATACATCGACACAACCAAAAGCCACCGCTACTACAAACAATAATAGTAATAGTAAATTTCAAACATGTCCAATATGTTTTAAAGAGTTTTTATTTATACATATCAATGAACATATAGATAAATGTAATCTAACCTCTGCATTCATCGAGGATGAGATCAACAATAGTACTATTCCTGATGATAGTGCCCTGACTGAAGAGAAAGATAAATTTAAATTTCAAAAACCAATGCCTATGATTACATTAAAACCCTCAACTCTTGTTCCAAAAACATCATCAAATAATAATAATAATAATAATAATAATAATAATAATAATAATAATAATAATAATAGTCAAAATAATAATATAGTTACAAGTAGTTATGTATATAACAATACATATAAAAAGATATCAAAGAAAAAGGAAGTACCATTGCCAGAGTTGATGAGACCCGAGAAATTAGATGACTTTCTTGGTCAAGAGAAATTTATTAAACAAGATCCCACTATATCTACATTGATATCAAGTGGTGAAACACCCTCACTTATACTTTATGGACCACCAGGTAGTGGTAAAACTACACTGGCTAGGATTATATTAAATAATGCTCCACACAAAAAGCATGTGTCATTATCTGCAGTAACTACTGGTGTAAAGGAATTAAAAGAAGCCATAGAAGTTGCCCAAAATAATCTAAAGATGTTTGATGCAAAAACTATATTATTTATTGATGAAGTAAATATTATGTTATTGTTGTTATTTACTACTATTTATGTATCTTTGTTTTATTAATGTGATGTGATTTAATAATAGATTCATCGATATGGTAAACCGCAACAGGATGTTTTATTGCCTGTCGTAGAAAATGGTACAATTATTCTAATTGGTGCAACAACAGAGAATCCTAGTTTACAGTTAACAATGGCATTGCTGAGTAGATGTTTCGTCTTAAGGTTAGAGAGATTAACAAAAGAAGAGATATCTACTCTTATTCATCGTTCCATTGATAGATATAAACAAGATTACAATAGAAATATAATAATGTCAGAGGATAGCATAGATTCATTGGGTAATATTAGTGACGGCGACGCAAGATCAGCATTGAATATACTAGAGATGGCCATTAGAGCATCGCTCATCAATCAAGAGCAAGGTGACATTCATATTGGTAAAAAGGATTTGGGTCTCTTGTTAAAAAAATCTTATTTGATCAATGATAAAAATGGTGATAACCATTATACATTGATATCGGCATTGCACAAGAGCGTCAGAGGAAGTGATCCCAATGCAGCTGCCTACTGGATCATTAGAATGCTCGAAGGTGGATCTGATCCTCTCTATATTGCAAGACGTATGATTCGTATGGCATCTGAGGATATTGGTCTTGCAGATAATCGTGCTTTGCCATTGGCCGTATCTGGTTATCAATCGGTTCTTTATGTAGGCATGCCAGAGGTCACTGCGTGTCTCCTTCAAGTCGCTGTTTATCTAGCAAATGCACCAAAATCAAACTCACTTGATATATGGTATGCAAACACCAAAGAATATTTAATCAATAATCAAAATCCACCTGTACCTATTCATTTACAAAATGCACCATCAACATTGATGAAGGAGTGGGGTTTAGGCGCCGAATATCAATACAACCATCACTATGATCACTCTGAAATCACTCAAATCTATTTACCCGAATCAATTAAAAATGAAACCTTTTTCGAATACAAAGAAACTTTTATGGGCAATGAAAGATATAAAGAGTATTTAAAAGAAAATAATTTAGCTAGTAATAATAATAATAAAAATAGTTATAATAAATATAGTGTAAATAATAATAATAATAATAATAATAATAATAATAATAATAATAATAATAATAATAATAATAATATTCAGAACAACAGCAATAATAGTAAAGATTCAGATAGTGGATTTAAACCCAAGTTAGTATTAAACTCTCCATCTAAAGGAAAACATAAATTGGATACTAAAAATGAAAATCAAGATGGTGAACCAAAAAAGAAAATGAAAACAAATAATGCAATTCCCAATCCAAAGTTTATAACACCAATCAAAGGGACATCTGATATAAATGGTGATGATTTTGATTTTGATTCACCAACCAACAAGACAGATACCTCTATTGCAGATACGAGTAGAAATAATGATAGTTTAGATAAAACACCCACAAGTATAAGTAAATTAATAGGGGGTTCCTCACATCTTGAATCTCCTATGGGCTCTGATCGAACCGATGGTTGTAAATCTCCAGCCTCTTTTGGTTTTGATTTTGATGAATCTTAATTTTTTGTTTTTTATATCTCAGGTGTTGTTTTAAATGTTATTTTAATAAACTTTGTAATAAAGATTTATTAAATTTCTACAAACCATCATCGACATAAATTTCCTCTTTGGAAAAAAAAAAATATCTTTTTTATTATTTCATTCTGTGTACGAATAAATGCCAATCTTTCGAAAATAAATATAAAAAACCCCCGTAATCGGGTAAATAAAATATCTTTTTTTTAGATGGGGCAAAAAAAAGGGAAACTGATCAAATTTTTAAAAAAAATCAAATTTTTTGCACAGTTTCTTTATTTTTTTTTTTGGGAAAACATAGAAAAGAAATAGAAAAACTGAACTGTTTTAGAAATAAAATTGAATTCAAAAAAGTTTTCTACCCTCAAATATTTTCTATCTATTTGAAAAAAACTTGGAACAAATACACTCGAGGCTTTTACTAGCTATACTATAAAAACAAAAATCTGATTTTTTAAAAAATCATACAACAGAAAACATGGATTCACAATTAAAACAAGAGGTTGTAGATTTAACAAAGGCTGTTTTAGCTACATTTACAACTGAATATACAAAAGCTTATACTGCTGCATTGGTTTCAAAATGCATTAAAGATGCTAAAAAACCACCTTCACCCTATTTATTAGAACAAAGGCCTGTAAGTAGAATTGTTGATGATAATTTATCAAATAAATACTAATTTTAAAATATTTCAATTAATTTAGAAAGATTTTGTTAAAGATGATATATTCTCTGGATACCTTGTTAAAGAAGGTGCAGTTAGAAAATCATGGCTGAGACGTTATTTTGTTTGTCGTTGGGATTATAGCGTTGATTATTTTGTTGAAGAAAATGTAAATATTTATATCTACTTTTTTATTCAAAAGGAAATTCATACTTACCATTATTAAATTAAACAGATGTCTGTTAAAAAAGGATCAATCAATTTAAGTGGATATAGAGTTGAAGAAGATCCAAATAAGAGCACACTTGGTAGAATCATGAAATTGGCAGAGAAAATGGGTATTGATGTAAGTGCCATACCAAAACCAAAAGAATATCCACCATTTACTATTGAGCTTTTCCATTCCAGTCGAAGATGTTACTATATTCAATGTAAAAGCCCAGAAGAATTTAAAGAGTGGTGTGATATATTTAAAGTTTGTTGTCGAAAAGCTTGGGGTTTAAAAAATAGAGACCCAGTTCATGTTGCAGCTTTTCCAATAGCTATTAGAAATACAAGATGGTCATTGGGTCGTTATGGTTGGGGTTGTTATGGAGGTTCAGAGGTTCAAGTCCTTGCAGATATGATTAGTGATGAAATTGAATACGATATCCTTAGTCGTGCATTGGGGAAATTACCAAGTGGTCCATGGTTTGTTAGAAATTGGATGAGAAATTCTATGATGAAAGTAATTGACGGTATTGTAAATTCTGCTGTGAACCCAGCTTGGATCGGTATGGATAAGACCGTCTCAGAGCTCAGACCAACCCTCGAGCCAAAGATAAAGAATGAGATTGATCCAATTATTAAGATCCAAAATGAAATTCAAAGTAAAATGAAAGACTCACTCATGTCAATCATTGAACCAGCCCTCAAACAACATGCCGCTCAACATCTCACAAAAATTATTGGTGGTATTAAAGGTCCAATTGAAAATGGTTTTAACGAGTCTATTAGAGTATTTAAAGAAAAAACCAATGGTTATCAAGGTGACGGCAGTCCCAGCTCTTTCACTACCTATCGTGCCTATCCAAACAGCTACTACATAATGAACCCATCCAGAGAAAAGGTATCCGAAATTTACAAAACTCTTGATCCCCTTCACAGTGTATTTAGCAACTTTAGCTCCTATTGGATTGGATACGAAGTCAAAGATGAAATTGTCAACATGGCATACAACGGCACCTATACATTTGAGAAATCAGTCAATGAAAGCAAAGATGTCAGTTTATCAAACTCTGATACTCTTGAAAAATATCTTCACGACACTCAAGTAGGTTCAGTCATTCAAATTAAATATGTCGTCAAGGAAGTCATTAGACCAACTCTAGTTAAAGTGGTCGATCCACTTTGTAAGCCAATCGTTTCAAGCATGGCCAGTGCCATTCCATCATCCTTTAAAGAGCTCATTGACATCAATCAAATGTATCAACAATTAATTGATGACGTAATTAATGATACCACTCATTCAGTTTTGGAAGAAATTTAAATTTATAAACAACACTCATCAATCACTGTATATTGTTTCATTATTATTATAAATTATAATAATATTAAAAACCACTCATTAGGCCATTCCTAGTTTGATTATATCATAATACATTTATCTCATTCCAGTCGTACTTGATATTTCGTGTTTACACTTCCTTTGTCAGTTTGTCTTTGCCCTTTTCTGGATTTTCCAATAATAAAGTAATCTGGTAACATAGGTTGTTTTAAACTAAATTAAGCTTTATTTATATTCCTATTCAATGGAATAGATTCATTTTACTACTTGCGAGAGATTTTAATAGAATTAATCTCTAACAACTATATATCTCGAGTTTTACTTTTGGATCGTTTGCTGGACCATTTTCAGCAAAGTTTCCAGAAAAAGTCCTCGATCTATCTTTAAGTGTCATAGTATTGCAATCTTAAAGAAATGCTCTTTTGTTGTTATTATTACTATCTATTATAATTATTTATTGGTGTTGATCATTAAATTAATAATTGAAGTCCTTTAATCTTTGGAAACAATCTTTTGACTACAATATAAAATACAAAAACTATTGTTACTATAATAATTAAAACAAGTTTAGGAATTTCGGGAGGTGCTCCAATCAACTCTGTGTCCATAATTAAATCAAAACTATGTACTTTTTTATCATCATTTGTAACAAATGAAGGTGAGATACCAACATTGACTGCATCGATTGTAATAATAGAACAAGGGTTCTTTTTAATTTTATCTTTATAGTTTTCCTATGTGATATGATGGCTATTAATACCAATACTTTTCTTTTTTTATAAACTAGTACTTACTAAAACATAGCCACTTTCATCTGTTTTGAATTTAATAATCTCTGTATTTAGTAAATCTCTCTTTCCTGCAGATGCTTTATTCCCCAAAAACCTTTCTTCATAACTCTTAATAATATCATTTGTAATAAGATCATTATCAAAAAACTTTATTCTAAAATCTGTAGGACTCTATGTGTATATATTATATTAGTATAAAACCAATAAGATGATAATAGAGAGAAGGACAGATAGATGACTTACAGAAGCAGAATAAGATATTCTAATAGCATATTGAGTATTAGGTCTTAAATGATGTAATAAATAATATAATTTTTCATTTTTAGAGTACTTGTGATGTTTATCACTATCTATAGGTATAGTTTGTATTACTTGATCAGATAAATTATAGTCTGGTTGAAATAACTTTAATTCAGATTGAATACTCTTTGGTATATAATCTAAACAAAATGCCATCTCATCTAAATTTGGTGATTTAAGACTATCACCAACTCTAATCAAACATAATAGTACCACTACTATGAATAAAACAAATAGATTCTTCATATTATCACAAAACAGACATCTATTCAATTTGATCAATCGATCATTTAAATTGAGCTTTTTTTTTTTTTTTTTTTTTTTTTTTACAAATGTTTGGAAAATAATTAAAAAGAGTGCTTGGAATCTGCGACCCTTTCAAAGCACAAAAATAAAAAGTCATTTTAAATTAAAAAATTAAATTTATTTACATAAATATTTATCAATACAACTACTACTATTAATAATAATTATCAAGTGATAATAATTATTATTAATAATAATAAAAGGAAAGGATAATTTAAACTTCAAAGTTTTGAATTTGAGCAGTTGGAGTTTTGCCATTGATATAGGCAATGGTTACATCATAGAGACCTTTTGGAAACTGTTTGGTAAACGAGATCCAAAATGAGGATTCAAAATCAATACCTGCATTTTGATCAACGGTATATTCTTGACCAGTGGCTTTGTTTTTAAAGACGACAAAGATTGGCTTACCAGTATCTCTTCCTTTTTTAAAAAAGTTGGCCGAGATGTGATATTTGTTTGGGACTTGAGAGTCCTTTTCAATGGTGACACTGGTTGGATTATCGAAATCACTTGGAGTGTTTCTAAATGATACGGATGGCGATGCAACTTTACCAATGTAACCACTCTTGCTGTAGGCCTTGAATACAAAGATACAAGATTTATGGCTGGACTCGTTTCTTTCAATCGAGACTTCAAAACGATAGACACCTTGGCCCATGTGGAAGGCTTCAAACTTTTTTTTAGAAAAGGCACTCTTTATGTTGGTAGCATTCTTGTCGGCAGAGTAGATCTTGAGCTTGAATTCAATGTTTTGGTAGTTGTTGTGATCCCTGACAATGATGATTGGATGTGGCTTCAAGATTCTGTTGGTAGAGACTTCAGAGACAAATGGTTGATAGATGGTGTTTAACAAGATGAGAGGATCCTCACCGTTTGTGATAAAGCTTGCACCTCTGTTGTTTGATGGATTGTAGATCTTGTTTTTAAAGATTCTCTTGAAATCAGAGGCTTTGTTTGGTGATAATGCTAATCCAGTTTTAGCTGGAGTCTTTGGAACCCTCTTTTTTGTTTCTTTCTTTTTCTTTTTACCTGCAACAGCCAAAGATTTATCATCTTGTTCTGGTTGCTGATTTTGGATCAAGATTTGATTCAATTCGTCTGGAAGATGGATTGGACAACCATTTGATTCAATTTCCATTTCATTTTTAAATACTCTCATCTTTTTGTTTGGTGCAGTAGTAGTGGTGGTGGTTGTAGTGGTGGTGGTAGTGTTGTTGAGTGGTGATGATGGTGTAGAGTACATTAAATTTGTAAGTGGTGTATAATCAAGCTCAGATTGTGAAGAATCTGAGCAAGAATAAGATGGTGAAGAAGTTGAATCAAATTCTACAACTGGGAATAAAGCTTCTTGTTGTTGTGGTTGAAATTGTTGTTGTTGAGCAACATTAATAGATTGTTGATAATCTTGTAATTGTTGTTGTTGATAATTTTGATATTGTTGTTGTTGTTGTTGTTGATCAATAGCAAATTGTTGTTGTTGTTGATAGTAATTATTATTTTGTTGTTGATAATTAATAATAGATTGTTGCTGCTGAGGAGAATCTTGTAATTTATGTGAAAAAGGTTTCGATAAAGATTGAATTACACTTGGATCATTTTGAAATAGATTAAATAATCTTTCATTTTGGTCGCTAAGACTACCAATGTTCATCATGATACTCATGCAGGTGGGTATGAGATGATTGAATTGAGGTGGGACAACGTTAGAGTTAAAGGAAGAGATGACGGTGGAGCTTTTAAACTCTTGATAGTCTTTGTATGATCTAAACAAGTAGACCAAGGGTTCAATGTAGTCCGATTGGAGATTGGCGAGGTAGTTGGTGATAAAACGATAGCATGATAGAATGGATTCAATTTCATCATAGTTTAATTGGTTGTCCATCAGTCTAAAAGCATTTTTAACATGTGATTCTTGCGAGGAAAAAATGTCAACATCGTTGCCGATGTGGATGGGAAATTGGCATTCACCAGTAAATGAATTGGTGATGGTGTTGATCTCGTGGCTGGCAATATCTTGGATCTTGACCTCTGATTGTCTGGCTTTG
Source organism: Polysphondylium violaceum (assembly GCA_000277445.1). Classification (NCBI taxonomy): domain Eukaryota; phylum Evosea; class Eumycetozoa; order Dictyosteliales; family Dictyosteliaceae; genus Polysphondylium; species Polysphondylium violaceum. The sequence goes on along the minus strand of AJWJ01000701.1, from coordinate 1,507 downwards.
ATGGCATGTTGATAGTCAAACTCCATATGGATTACAGTGTGTTTGTTGGGGAGTATTTGTGGATTTCCATTCAACTGTTCACATAAGAACACTTCATCAATGGCTTGAAACTCTGTGGCAAATAAATAGAGTATGGTATGGTATGGTATGGTACAACAATAGCAACAGTGTTGACAATTACAATAGATTATATTAGTAAGTGCCCAATAACAGAAAAACTTAAACTTTTATTTTTTTATTTTCCTGTAATCTATCTATTAGATACATACCACCATTGAAACCTATGGAGGAGGAAGCAGATAGTGTGTTCATATTATTATTATTTTAGGATACTGAAAACTTGTTGTTTTTTTTAATTTGATAGAGAGATGTGGGAATAGAATAAAATGCTGAATATTTTCAGTCTGTGATGAGAGTGGATGTTGTGAGTGTGAAAAAATATACAAAAAAATTTGCAAAAAATATTTTTTCAAAACTGAAAATTTTGCGTTTTTCCTTTTTCGATCATGATCCAAATTGAATGAGATGCTGAAATCACCCAAACATGCCCCCATTGAATCAGCATAGATTTTTTTTTTCTTTCTCAATAATATCCTACTTTGAATATCGAACATTTCAAAGATTAGGCCATGAAGCTCGCAAAAACAAAAAATAGATCTTTTTATAATTATAAAATTTTATAATTTGTCCCAAAAAACGAACCAAGATACCCCAGGTTTTTTGGTATTGGGAGATCATATTCTATTTATGAATATGAAATAGAATTTTTCTTTGAATCTTTGTATATTTTTTCAATTCGAGGTAGAGCTATTATTATTTCATTGTTTTGGATGGGTGAATGATGAGAGGATATTTTTTTTTCTATCCAGATTTTAATAATTATCCACAAACATACGACAAAATTGAATCCTCTGAATTTATCATCCTTCCCTTTTATCATTTCTGGCTTCTTACACATAATCTTCTATTCTTTTCGATAATGGGAACACTCGAAAATTTTTTAGATACTTATCATATGAGTTGTTAATATCTTATTTCTGTCCATTTTAGACTACTGCAGCCACACTTGTCATCATTTTTGTTTTCGTTGTTTGTTATGGTAGTAAAGTATGTTAATGTTAACATTAGATCTCCTTTTTTTTTCATCTATTTGAAAATTTGAAACAATTACTTTTTTTATCACACCCATACTTTGACAAAGGTTCCCTTGTTAATAAAAGTATGGGTATTTAATAATCTTTTGAATCGATGGTATTCTTGGTTCAGCATTGGCTTGTTGATAGAAATTTATTTTTTGTTTTATGCCAGTTTAAATTAAATACAATTGGAATTTACAAAATTCCCATATTAGGGGATGTAGCTCAGATGGTAGAGCGCTCGCTTAGCATGCGAGAGGTAAAGGGATCGATACCCTTCTTCTCCACTTTTAAGGAGTAAAAATCTTTTGTCGGATATTTTTTTTTAAAGAAAAAAAAAAAAAAAAAAAAAAAACTTTTTAGAACGCGGC
>AJWJ01000700.1:0-10109 GCA_000277445.1 Polysphondylium violaceum | reverse complement strand
AATGGCGCAACTGCCATGTGTGGCCGCACATTCGAGCAGTTCGGTGTAATTTGTTGGGCGGAGGCCGCTGGTGAATAGGCATTGGATGTTGGCCAATCGACCCCCTTTGGCTGCGGCCATAAAGCATGGTTGAAAGAAGACAGTATCTTCCGCTTGCATGGTGTGTAGCGTGATTTGGTCGAGCAATAGCGAGTAGATCTCAATGTTGGTGCATCTCTCGGAATAGTGTTGCAACACCTTGACCAGCGATAGAAAATCACTGATATTGGGCGTCTTGATGCTCAAGAGTGTGTGGAGGAGTGCTAATGTTTTGTTGGGATTGAGATGACACAGATTGGACCACAGGTCCAAGTCGGTGAGAGGATGTTTCTGGGAGAGATACAAAATGATTTCAGTGTTGTTTGCCAAATATATCTGGTTTAAAAGAAAATTGAAGCTGTATATGGCAAACTTGTCAACATACTTAGAAAAAAGATACATGAACACCTCTGTGGAGGCGACAGCTCTCTCGAGGTCCACGAGAGCGATGGGCGCATGGAGCTTTTCCACCATATACATAACTTGATCGAGATGATTCAAATCTTTGATCAAAGATAGGGAGATGCGAGCGGGTACAGGGTCTTTGACCTTGTCTTTGAATGATTCATAGAGTTGAAAATCACCGTTATGAAGAGCTGCAAGGCTTATGGCCTTGGAGTCCTTTTCTTTGTACAATCCTTTTTCCAGAATGTGTTTGGCAACCGTTGGTGGTCCTTTCAGCAATGCCTCGACGGCGGGAGGACTCTGCGGTAGATTATTTTCCGCCAATGCAGCAGCAAGGTCCACACTGTTGTACAGGAACATGTACACGTCATAGTTTGTGATAGAGGCAGCAAACAGTCTCATTACAAACGCATAGTGATAAAAATGTGTCTTTCTCAGAGAAAACAGCGTGAGGGTCGATTCAAACTGCTGTTTGACGTATTTGAATACCTGCACATTGCCACTCGATGCCGCCTCAACGAGTGTATTCTCTTTTTGGTGTATTTCAAGATTCCCATACGCAGCTTTGCCAGACTCAAAGACCAACTTGGCCAGCTCTACGTCTCCCGATCGAGCAGCTTTCGTAAAGCATTCCGCAGAAAAAGAGTGCATGTATTTGGCGATATACTCTCTGGCTAAAGGGAGGCCACCGCTGCGACACATACCCTCCAACAGACGTGCAGCCATTTGCTTGTCGCCCTGTGTCATAGGGTACTTCTTATACAGCTTATTTCGCTCCTTGTACTCATCGCTGTTGAGAAGGTACATTGCTGCGCCCCAATTGGCATTTTCCATGCACTTTTCCATGGCCTCTTGACAACTAAACGATGATGATCGATTCTTTCTGTACCTATCCACACACTGGATAAAGAGATCCAGATTGGTGATCTTAAACAGATCAGGCTTCAAGTCCCAGCACACATAGCCTCCGTCCCGAAGCTTGTGGGCCAGCAGATCCCAGTCGCCATTTTTGGCAATCATACTAAATTTACAATAATGTCTATAACTCAAAACCCGAGCATTCACCAGACTCTTCACATAATAATACACAGTCTTTGCAATAAAAGGATTACAGAGCACCTGCCTAAATAATACCAAGTCCATCATCTCCTAATTTATTAAATAATACAGAATTCGTCGTTTTTTTTTTTTGTAATTTTTTTTGAATTTTTGAATTTATGGCTTGTTTAGTTGTGAAGTTAGATATATTATTAATTTGGTAGTTTTTAGTATTATATATGATAGATTCATAGCAACATGGGTTTGAAGAGCTATTATAATCAAGAGTTGGTGAATTGGATCTGGTAATTTCCGGTATAATTCCATCGGATCGCATTTTTGCCAAGGCACAAAAACATTTTCTGGTCGCATTCCGAAATTAAATTGAAAAAGGGCAAGGCCTTGACCTACCCCATCCCCGATCACCAAGTGCAGTAATTGTTTGATAGCTCGATTCTTGCCCCACATGGACGTGGCACAGAGACTGTGATCGACTAGAATGTCAGAAAGGTGTGGCAGATCGATGCCAAGGCTGTCAAGGTCGGCTTGAATGATTTCCTTGCAGAGGTTTTGCCACACATTGCCAAAACGTTGCGATTGGGTTCTGAAAAGATTAAAGCTACACTATACAAGATGTTGGTCTATGACAAGGCAGTCACAAAAATAGCGAGAAAGAGGACAAAAAAATTGATATCAATATAAAATACAATGTGTTTCTTTATTTATCAAATTTTTGTAAACATAGATTAAGCACAGTTATTATCTTTTTATTGAACCTCATAGATTCAAATAAAAACTTTGCCATCATCAAGTTACCAGTGTCATTTATATTTCTAAGGACTTGGTACGAAAGGTTATCTAGTTTAGGATACAATGGGACTAAATACTCTACACAATTTAAATGATTATACATGATGGCATTTTCCAATATCTTGGGATGGGACTGGATGTTGGATAGGTGAAAAGCATATTTTTCGAATATATATTTCATAACAGTGATTGACCCACCCCTGGCGGCAGCTTCCAGTAATTCGTAATAGTTGTTGGGTTTTAAATTTTTGTTAAAGAGGAATAAAAGGGTTTGGAATCTGCCACCTTGAGCAGCATGGGAAAGACTGGGTCTTGTATCTGTGTCTGAGTCACCAGAGATTGCTATCACTTGTCCATAGAGAAGTTTGATTATATTTACATTATCACTGTGTCTGCAAAAATATTCCAAAGCCTTTACTAATGTTTCGAGGTCATCTACACTTGGTGGGCATATAGAAATAAGTGTTTTCAAGAAATGTTGTGCAACTCTTTTATCAAGATTGCCAAAGAGTTCAAGATCTCTAGACCAAACATGATTTTCTTTCAATGAGACCCCTTGTTTATGTAAAAGTACAATATAATCTATATTACTTTGTTTGTATGCTCGGTCAATCACAGAGTTGACAAAAGTGTAATCATTCAAACCATTTGATTCCAATCCAGACTTGATGTTTTGGTGATGCAGAAAAAGATATTTAAAAACTTCAAATGGACCTGATCTTTCTAAATCCTCTCTTGATATGTCTGCTTTTAATGTTTCAACAAGATATTTGACATTCTCACAAGTCAAAGATTTTTCTTTCATACAGCCAATTTTAAAAAACCGGGGCAAAGGGACCAAAGGACTATTGTAATGAGTTTTTATCATGGAGTACATTTCAAAGTGTGCTTCAACTAGTGCATTAAAACACATTGGATCAATATCTTGTTGTAAAGATTTATTTGTCTCTAACATATGTTTAACGACGAGAGAGTCACCAAATGAAGAGGCAACAATATGTGGACTAATAAAAAAATCTGGTTCCTGTTCAATTTGAGTAAATGATAGATCAAAGTGATCCAAGAGGTATGTAAATGTTTTGTATGATTTCAAAGTACATAGATAAAGGGTCCATAGCATAGTTTTGTTGTATATCAATCCTTTTCTTAAAGAGAATAGAAATATAGACTCTTGAAAGTATTTTTGAACCAAATTAAATATCTCTAAACCTCCATAGTCTAGTGATTCTATCAGTATTTTCTCTCTATTCTCTAAACTCTGACTCGAAAAGAATTCACCAAATAGTTGAAACAACAATGCAACCAACTCTTTATCTTGGCATTTAACAGCTTTAAGAAAACACTCTACAGATACATATTGATTTGGTATCTCTTTCATAGATGTTGCAATATACCGAATTAAGTCTAATTTACCCTTGGTACAAAGTAATTCTAATAATAAAGATCCTGTGAATTGATATTGTCTATCAAAGAGATACATAAAAGCATCATCATTGTCATGCTCTACAGCAAATTCCAATACACTACTCTGAACATTGTTTACATTTGCTTCGGTATCTTGATAATGTCCACAAACTATACCTCCATGGTTATCATAATAGACTCTAAACTTTTCAAAACATTGTATAAATAGTTTTTTATCTTTAATCTTGAATAAATCTTTGATTCGATATTTATCGAGATACAAGTATTCATGATGATGTAGCTTTGATGCTAGTAATCCATAGTTTTCATTTCTAATTAACCATGCTACATCAAAACAGTATTTATAATTTATAGTCTTGTAATTTATACTATGAACCAGGTGATCTAATATTTGCTTTTTAATAAATGAATTAAAATAAACTTGATTAAATAACAAATTCATTATGTTTTAAATTATTATTGTTCTGATTCATTAAAAAATCGAATCACATTTGATTGAGGCCCAAGGCAAGGTTTCTTATAAATATCTAAAAATTTTTTAAAAAATCAGGTTTGGCAAAAATTTTGTTTGAAAAGATTTATCTGAATATGAACAAACATAAACAAATTTCATTTTATTTATTATATATTAATAATTCTTATATTATTATTATTAGGATTTAATATGAAAACATTTCTTTAATTTCTAAGAAGTTGGGGTCTTGTGACGTATAATTTGGATAAAAGGGGATGAGATAATCAATGATATTGTAATGGTTGTGTTTGATGGCATTCTCTATGATATTGGGATTTAGATATAAAGTATTAAAGTAATTTTGAATTATATATTTCATAATTTGTAATGATCCATACAATGATGCCTCTTCCAAGAGTTTTAAATAGTCCATGCCATAGGGTCTAACACCTTGTTGAAATAAAAAGATAAAGGTTTGTAGTCTACCACCTTTGGCTGCCAATGATAAGAGCTGACTGAGATCCAATGGGTCATAAGAGAGTTCGTGGACTACTTGATGATAGACCAATTTAAACACATTTACATTACGACTGTGTTGAGAAAAATATTCGAGGGCCTTGATAAGGAGTGGGAGGTCAGAGTAGGTGGGTGGTTGGATGGAAAATAGAGTGTACAAAAGTTTGTAGCATTGGTTGGGATCGAGTTTGACAAGGTCACTCCATAGGTTACTGTTTGCAAAGCAGACGCCTTTGTCACTGAGATAATGTATAACTTCTATATTGTTTTCTTTGTAACCTTGAGCTATGATATGGTTTATGAATGAGAGATCACTGGAAAACTCCCATTGTCCAAAAGATTTTTCATACAGATATTTAAATATCTCTGTGGAATGGGATGCTGATCTTTGGATACTATATTTGCAATAGGGGAGTCTAAGGTTCTCGACCATGTAAATCACTTGATCAATACTAGTTGGAAGGCTTGACATTTTGCCAAGATGGGCGGTGCTTGGAGTGATTGATGAATTATAGTTTTTACAAATGGTTTTGTACAAGTCAAAATGACCATTCAATAGAGCTGCCTCAGAGAGTGCTGCGATAGACATGGTGTTTTTGTTGATTAGCTTCTTTTCCATGGCATGTTGGATAATATCATCAGAGCCATGGGTAGCTGCAAAAACAAATGGATGAATAGTGGCACTTGGACTGGCACTGGTGGCAGCAGAGCATTTCTCAACGGCTTTGGAGGGCGAAATATTGGTGGATCCTGTCTTGGCGGCATTGGGGTTTAAAGAGGTACCAAAATGTTCATACAAGTATTTGTATGTATCAAAATTCTTCATCGATGCTCCATAGAGTCTCCATAGCAAGGGTTTGTGAAAAATAGTACGAAGACGATAGAATGTAAAAGAACGTTTAAATTGGTTCTTTACAATTTTAAACAACTCTAAATCGCCAGTCTCCATAGCAGCCACGAGAATATCTTCTCTATCCTGTAGCAATTGTCTGTTAAACTCTTCTCTAAAATGTTTGAATACCATGCCCACGATATCTCTATCTCGACTAGACACGGCATTGAGGAATGCCTGGGACCTCAAAGACACTTTGGCATGCTGACAAAACAACTTGACCATAGATTGGTTGCCCTTGGCTGCTGCACACTCGAGAAAGAAGCCACTTTTGAATGCATACTTTTGGTTAATCAAATATTTGACCACGTTCCAGTTATTGTACTTGGCACAGTACTCGAGTGCCCCAATTTCCATACTAGAGTTGTTGTATACGTCACGAATCATTTTAAAGCACAAGATAAATAGCTCCAAGTCTGTGATTTTAAAAATATCTTTTTTCCTCTCTTGATATAGTAAGATGTATTCGTCATTGTTTGATTTTGTTCTGAGCAACTCGAAATACTGGTTCTTTATCAACCAACTAAAATTCAAACAATATTTATAATTGATCGTTCTGTAATTAACATCATGAACAACATGATGGAATATATTTTCATTTAAAGTTGGATTAAAAAATATTTGTCTAAATAAATCATCCATTTTTTATAGAGATAAAAAAGTTAAGTTTAGTCAAAATATATCTTTAGATATATGATTTATGTGTGGGGTGAGTGTGTGTTTATAAATGAACTAAAAAAAAACTATTCAGATTGATGAAGAGCACAATTTGAGTTTATCGAAAAGACAATGTCATCTTTTTACGTGTTATTTTTTTTTGTTGTTTATTGTGTTTTAAAAAAACAATTATCATTTAAATGGAAATCATATGCGAATCCACACAATACATGCATCAATCAAAATCACCAGAAACAATAATAAAGGAATTTTTATTTAAAACGAGATTAAAAAAAAAAAATTTATAAAAAATCAAAATGTCCCTAAAAATGAGTCAAAATCAACGAAATTTAACGATTTCAGAACAAATCTTGAAAAAAATGCAAAAATTAAAAAAACTTCAGTCTTTGCATTTTATCAATTTTTGTTTTTATTTGTCAAACTCAAAAGATATTATCATACGCATTTATCCCTTTGCAAATAATGGGGTGATAGTTTCTTTTTTTTTTAGTTTGTGTATTTCTATCACAAGACACTAGATAAAAAAATAACAGTATTCATTTCTGATATGAGGTGTAACTCTCTTTGAACTTTTCACAATCTTGATGGACAAACTAATCATGATAGAAGCAGGGACGGGTTAGTCTATTATTGACTTTTCTCACAATAATTACCTTTTTATATTGATAAATGTAGCTCTTTACCTGTGGGCAAACTGCCTCCAGAGATTGATCAATCAAAATTAACAGATAAATAATGAGATGATAATAAAGAAATAAATAATACAGCATTATTTTTATTGTGCATCTCTCAAATTTTGAAATAAACTCGCAAAAATTTTTTAGCTCATTTTAATACATAATTTAATCCATTAAAGGCAGTATTTTAATTAAATATTAGAAAAAGATCCAAAACATTTTATTTAATTCATTCTAAGTTTTTGGTAAAATAAGAAAATTGGCCAATTTTGTTTGGATTCCAAAGTGGGCAAGAATAAAAAATAATACCATCTTTAGAATTTTGTCTTGGTTTTGCATAAAGATTACATTTACATTTTGGTCTTGCATGTGAGAATCCTGCTTTAATTATTTTATTGATTTTCTATTTGAAATCAAAATCTTCCTCTATCTTGATTAGTTTGTGGAACGTGTTAGTGTATAGACTTATTGACTTTTCTCACAATAATGGCCTCTTTATGTTAATAAATGTAGCGCTCTACCTGAGGGTAAAAGTTTTCAGAGATTGATATGAAATAAAAACAGATAAAAGTAATGAGTTGTAATAAAGAAATAAATAAAAGTTTATTAAACATTTTATCTCCTATAATAAATATCCAAGCCTGTGTATGATACCAAATAACCCATAATTTATCTTTTGATATATCCGATGCTTAAGGTTTCAAAATAAGATTCAAGAGAAAAGTAAATTTGATTCTTTCCATCATTAATCTGTTAAAATTATTACATGTAGGTTAGTTTATTGTCTCACTTCATCGTTATGGATAAAACTTACATACCAGCCTGGCCCACCTGGTGAAGTCATGATAAGTGTTTGGTTAGAGTTCAAACCAATGGATCCAGAACCAGAGGCACTTGAGTTAGTTGAAACACTTTTACCAATGGATTTGGTTGGATTGGAAATTGAACTTAGAGCAGAGAAAATGGTCATTTTTAATTAGATATTTAGAATTATTAATAATTAATTGATGTGATTTAATGAGATACACTAAAAAAAGTTTCTTTATTTATACTTTTTTCTCTTTACTTGAGCGAATTAGCTAAACTAGTTTAACATTTTTATCTGAAATAATCTCTGTGTTTTTAAAAGGTACTTAACCCAAAAACTCTATTTTTGATCACCAATCCTTCGAAATTAGTGTTTTGATAGCACACAAAGGGGTGTACTAAAAAAATAAAGTACACTTTCATTCTACATATCGTTTTTTAAAGGGTACATTATTTTTTTTAATAGATTTATTTCCATATAATATTTTCGACAGGGCAATATTCTTGCATCTGTAATCGATTTAACATTGAGTTTAATTTGTTTATTTTGGAATTAAAAAATAAATTAAACTCTTTCACCACGTTTTTCGATTCAACTAAAAAATTTCCAACTCTGAAAATTCAAAAAAAAAAAAAATAAGATTAAATTTTTGTTTAATTAATATTTGCACAACAAATGAATGGAAGGAAGATATAAATAGTATTGTTCAGAATAGAACAGACACACACACACAGTAATAACAACATAGTAATGGATCAACTCTTTCATCATGTGTTTTTTAATCAGCCTTTTATTAGAAAACATATATTTTATCAAGCGGCACATGGAGCAAACACAAAGACAATCAATTATAGAGACTATTCGTGTTTGAATGCGATCATCAAGAATGGTGACACAAAGCTCCTTGAGCTGAAACTGCATCACAAAGAGTACTTGATGTTGGACATGCGGTCGTTGCACGATTTATTTAAACTCAAGCAACTGGATTTGTTTGTCGCGTGTATGGAGCGATTTAGAGCGTACCTTGCGGCACCTCAATCACACCTTGTGATGATGGCTGCCGAGCAGAACAACTGGGAGGTGGTGCAGTATCTCATTGGCAAGGGATATATGTACAATGGTCAGACCTTGTTGGGACTGGCTTGCTCGAACGGCAACTATGCGTTGGTGCAAGACCTGTGCAAGAGAGAGACAGAGGTCTCGCTTAACTGCTTTATATTCTCGATACTGAGCAAGAACGAAGAGATGGTCAAGCTGGTGTTTGAGCATGGCAAAAAGAGCTTTGCCAAAGAGTCGATGTTTGACAGAGAACGCATCCTGGTTGACGCGCTGGCTATAGGCAATCTGGCGATATTCAAGATTGTGAAAAAGTACTTTGAGGAATCTATCCCGTTGTTTGGTATTCGCAAGTGGTTTGTGTATAACCAGGCGCTGGTATGGCGTCTCTATGTGGTGTCGGTCATCAACTTTGAGGCCTACAAGTTTATCTATGATACCTTTGATCTCTCGTTCACCCGGACCCAAGACACACCCAGCGATATCCAGTATCCCCCCGTCGCAGCCACAGAGTTTGGCTCGAAGGAAGTTCTTGTACACATGTTTGAAAACAACTTGATCATGAGTAAATGCACAGACAGAATGGCAGCCAAGGCCCTGCCCTATGGCCATTTCCATCTGTACGAGCTGTTTAGCAGCAAGTATAAACTCAATGTGCCGTTGGGCGAGTTTAGGATCTCGAATATCAAGGGTCCGTTCCCCAGCGTCGAACAGGTAAGGTACATCGTCCAGGAGCTGGACATCCCGCTCTACAAGAACGATCTCTTGTTTGCCTCGAAAAACGCCGAGATGTTCAAGTATATCTTTGAAAAGGGCCGTTTCCAGCCAACTATGGAGCAGCTCTACTATTGCTGCAAACATAATAACCTTGAGCTTGTTGCCTATCTCCACCAACAGGGACTCATTGTTGAATGGACTGTGATTGCCAATCATATATTTATCATCAACCCCAATGGATGCTATCCGCTTGTGCACCTGTTGTTTACACTCTACCAGCCCACCCTTGACGACCTTGACATCCTCGTCAAAACGATGCAAGATGCAGCTAAACTCTGCCTCAACCATTCTGTGTTTCAGTTGGTCTTTTACCAAGTGTTTAGACTAACTCAGTGCATGCAAGTCTATCACAAATCCATACTCAACGCCTGTAAGCGAGGCAGAACAATGAACCTGCAGTTAATCCTCGAGGCCCACATGCAGCCCCTGTGCGGCGAATTGCTCAACGAGGCCTTGGAAAAGGCCGCACTGGGGGGCCACTTGTCCTGAGACACG
>AJWJ01000699.1:0-10131 GCA_000277445.1 Polysphondylium violaceum | reverse complement strand
AAGTGTTGTATTTTTTAGGTAAGAAAAAAGGACGGAAAAATTTAGTAGTATTTTTTTTTTTTTTTTTTTTTCATATTAATATTGTTTGATTTTTGTAGGTGGATATACTGTACTTTAAGTCACAGTGTGTCTCTAATGTATCTTTATAATACATCTAATCTAACTTTTAAAAGTAAATAAAAATTTATATAAAACAAAGACTATGATGGTGGTATTCTTCACCATACTAATCTAAAACTTATTTTAGACAAATGCCATACTAATCTCATTTCATACATACATAAAATAGTAGTGGTGTTATAGAGTCATTACCCTAATTTGATCTCATGGCAAAAGTGATGGAAATCATTTTTAAATGAAAACTATGTTATTTAATAATTATTTTATTCACATCAAACCCTATAGGGTCACCTTTAATAATTATTTTATTCACCCATTGCAAACATACACATATTATCATATTAGATATCTTGAAGATAGGCAAACCTCCTCCATCTATAATATATAATGATCTACACCTTATAAATCATCCATATTTTATCATTTTTGACAAAATTTTAATTTAATGTTTAGACAATAGAATACAATTAGTAATAGTATTCATTATCATTACAAAATTTGCTCAAACATAGAAGCCCGACAAATGAATAGTTTTCCAAAAAGCTTGCTCGATGCAGGGATCGAACCTGCGACCGTGGCGTTATTAGCACCACGCTCTGCCGACTGAGCTAATCGAGCCAATGCGTGAATTTCATATATACATTAATAATTATATAATCGAATATCAAAAAATAAATTATCATTACAGGAGGGGCAATATGCAAGAGTTGCAATTGTCTACATCCTAATTAAAACAAAAAAATAAATTATCATTGCCTAATTTTAATTTGACTCAAATAACATTCTTTCATGAAATAATTCACTTTTCCAAATTTATCATAAGAAGAAATCAAATCATAATTGGTAAACATAATTCCCATGGTAAAGTGATAAACTTCTGTGGGGGTCTTACGGATGAAATCTTGATGTTAACTCATAGTAAAACAAAGAAATAAAGGAACAGGAACATTTTCCAAGAAATCTGGTTTTTTAATTTTTTTTTAAATTTTTTTTTTTCATTCGACGATAAACACTTTTGTTTTATAAATCTTTATTTCGCGCAATTGAATGTAATATAACAAAAAAGATAGCCAACATACATTATATATGTAAAGATATACCAAAGTCATCATCTAATTTCGGTAGTCTATCAATACATTCACCTAACACAACATACAATATATCTATCTATTCACACATACACACATGTTGAAGATTAATAAATTAACTCCTCCTTCATCATCATCATCGTTACCTTTAAATAACTATAATGAAAGTTTAGCAAAGTTTAAAAGAAGCATGCAACCAACCTATAAATCTAAAGATTTATTCAATATAGAAAATGATAGATATGAATCAAACACTCTTACAGGTTTAGATAATCAGCAGGTTATAGATGATGATGACTTTTTAAACTCTACAGATTTAACTAGTTTTTCATCAAAGGTTTCTTCTTCAACTATATCCTCGATAAAGAGTATATTTAATAATAATCCTGTAAAGTCGATAAACAACTTTAATAGTAGTGTTGGTAGTTTAATAGGAAACCCAAGTACAGAAAATAGTAATAGTAGTAGTAACGGTAACAGTAACAGTAACAGTACAAACTCAAGTTTAACTAAAACAACCACCAACAACAATAGTAATAATAACAAGAGTGACAGTTATGATTACGATGATTCCTTATTCTTAGAATCAGAATCTATATTTAATCCCCCACCATCATCTACAAATAATAGAACAACAACCACCACCACCACCACTACTACAACCTCATCAACCTCACCAAAGAACAAAACGATACCATCGTTGAGCTTAAAACCAAGTCCATTAGTTTTAAAATCACCAGCAGTTAAAAGTAAAAACAATCAAGATAATATCAATAACTATAGTAGTAATGACGATGATAGCTTTGATAAACAATTAGAACTAGATCTTCATCAATTAGATTCTAAAAACTATACACCACCTAAAGTAACATCACCAACAACAACGAGTAATAATAATAGTAATAGTAATAGTAGTAATCAAAATTCATTCAAACCAAATCCTATAGTAATATCGCCAATAAAGAATGGAAATAGTGATAATAGCTTTAATAATAGTAACAGTAATCAAAGCTCTAGAAACAATGGTAATAGCAATAGTAATAGTAACAATATTACACAAGAAATTCTTTTAATGAAAGCTAAACTATTTGATTTAATATATGAAAAGAAAGAATTGAAAAACAAAGACAAAAAAGAACAAACAAAAGAGGAGAAATTTTATGCATTTGAAAGAAGAGAAGAAATAAGAAAGGAAAGAAAAGAATTATACACTGAATTAAAATTAAAAGAAGTTCAAAGTTTATCATCCAATAATAATAATAATAATAATAATAACAATAGAAACAATAACTATAATAGCAATGGTAATGGCAATAACTTTAATAATAATATTCAAAGAAGCAATAGTAATAGTAATTTCAATAATAATAGCAATTTTAATAATAATAATAATAATAATAGCTCTCTAAGAAGTAGTAATAATAATAACAATAATAATAATAGCTATAATAACAATAGTGGTTTAGATAATGATCTTGATTTCCCAGTAGATGATGATATATTACCTCCTCAACCTAAATCGACAACAACAAATAACAATAATAATATTCAAAAAAGTAATAGTAGTAGTAATTTCAATAACAATAATAGTTATAACGATGATGATATTGTACTTGATATTGATGATTGTGATATGTTTCCAAGTAGTAGTAATGATAACTTTATAGATTTAGATGATGAAGATTACGCTGAGCCATCAGTAGAAGATTTCTTAAAAAAGAATAGAGATGAAATTAAAAGTACTAGAGATAATTTATCAACGAGCGTAAACTCTATATCAAAGAATCAAACAATGGTTGTACAAGCAGATCCCAAACAAGATTTGGCTAAATGGAAACGTGATAACTTTGAATGGAGTAAAACTATTGAAGAAAAGAATAAAGTATTCTTTGGTAATAAGGATTGGAGAGAAAATCAAAAGGAGATTATCAATGCCGCTATGAGTGGACAAGATGTATTTGTATTGATGCCCACTGGTGGTGGCAAGAGTTTGTGTTACCAAATCCCTGCACTCTCTCAAGACGGTGTCACTATCATTATCTCGCCATTGATCTCGTTGATTCAAGATCAAGTCACCTTTTTACAAAATATTGGATATCCTGCCGAAGCAATGACGGGTAATATATCGTCTTCTGAGGCGACTAGAATCTACAGAGACCTCAGATCAAGCTCACCGACCATCAAACTTTTGTATCTCACACCGGAAAAGATCAACAAGAGTGACAGTCTTATGCAATTGTTGACCTCACTCTATGAGAATTCATTGTTTAAAAGAGCAGTCATTGATGAGGCACATTGTGTATCCCAATGGGGCAATGACTTTAGACCAGACTACAAAGCATTGGATGTATTGAAAAAGAATTTCCCTCGATTGCCCATCATGGCCCTAACAGCAACAGCCACAGAAAGAGTTAAATCTGATATTCTCTTTAATCTTGGCATTAAAAATGCCGTCTGTTTTAAACAAAGCTTCAACAGACCCAATTTGAAATACGCCATCATTCCAAAAAAGAACAAAGAAGTTGTCAAACAAATACACAACTTTATCATAAAGAACTATAAAGGTAAATCTGGTATCGTTTATTGTTTCTCTAGAAATGATTGTCAAGAAGTATCAAGTGAATTAAATGTAATGTTTTAGTTATTAACTAAAAGTATTAAATTGAATTAATATTAATATTAACACAATTACTACCAAAACCCTATAGAGATTAGGATTATCAACTGGATTTTATCATGCCAATATGGAAGTTGATGATAGAAATAGAATTCAAGATTTATGGCAAAAGGACAAGATTAGTATTATTGTGGCAACGATTGCTTTTGGTATGGGTATCAATAAACCAAATGTTAGATTTGTTATTCATCACTCGTTACCTAAATCATTGGAAGGATACTATCAAGAGAGTGGTAGAGCAGGACGTGATGGTATGACTGCCCATTGTGTTTTGTTTTACAACTATTCAGATAAAACAAAAATCGCAACACTCATTCAAGGTAACAAGGACTTGAAGCCTAGTGTACGTAAAGAAAGTATGGATAACTTAAATAGAATGATTCAGTATTGTGAGAATGAAGTCGATTGCAGACGTTCCCTTCAGATGGCCTATTTTGGTGAAAAGTTTGATAAATCGCTGTGCAAAAAGACCTGTGACAATTGCGCATCCACTGCGCAAACCATCGTTAGAAACTGTACTGCCGAAGGGCTCAATCTCATAAAGATCATCAGAGGAGTTGGTGAGAATACCCAAGGTCCCACCCGTATCATTGATATCTATAGAGGAAGTAAACTCAAGGGCATCAGAGATGACAAACACGATAAACTCCAGGCCTATGGCAGTGGTGCCAATGTTGGAAAACATGATGCCACTAGAATATTACATGAAATGATCAATGAGGGAATCGTTGATGAAATCATTCATCCCAATCCCTATGGCCCCTCGTTTATCCGTTTGGCTTTGAGAGAAGGCGCACGATTACTCGAACAGGGTAAACTCAAATTAAACATTTCATTCAAATCCTTGAAAAAGACCAACGGTGGCAATCAAGACGACACTGATGACGACGATATTATTATCACCAGTGTAAATAATAATAGCGGTGGAGCAAACAAGAAAACAACAATGGAAATCAAACTTAAAACCGAATTGGAACTCTGGAGAAAGAACACTGCCGAAGAGAAAAGTATACCACCTCACATTATTTTCAATGATAAGAGTCTTGAAGATTTGATTGCTGTAAAACCAAAATCAATTGAAGAACTCCACAAAGTTGAAGGTTTTGGTCAAGTTAAAGTTGGAAAATATGGTAATGAAATTGTTGAAATTGTAAACTCTGTTCTCACTGGTAAAGCAATTACAAGAAAACAACCTCCTCCTCCTCCTCCAATTCAAAACGATGACGATGATTTTATATTTGAAGTTGATGATGATAATGATGACAGTGATCTTCAATCACCATTCTTTATCTCTGCCTCAACAACCACCTCGACAAAGAAAAGATCAAGTAATAGTTCAGATTTAAATCCAAAGAATTTTAAAAAATAAAAAAAGGTAGATTACGAATCTATCCTTTTTGTTGTATATTTCTATAAATATGTATGATATGAATAAATATAATAATAGTAACAACTATTGTTTTATTTTATTAGCAATATTATTACTACTAATCTTGAGTACTTCTATTTATATTGGAAGTATTTAAACTAATTTCTTGATAATCGGCACCATCAATTTCAATTTCAACTTGATCTTCTTCCTCTCCCTCTTCTTGGCTATTATGTAAAAGTGATTCTTTATCATTGGATTTGATTGTATGTTGTTGTGAGGAATAAAGAATAGCATCGGATAGAGAACCTGGTGTTTCTTCTTTATTGAATTTATCAAAATCATCTTCCTCTTCTTGTTCAATTTTACTTGCTTTTTCGTCATCAAGTTGATCCAATTCAACAAAGGAAGATGTTCTTTTAATTGCTTTATCGACTTCAGCGTCCCAATTGATTCTTAATACCACTGATCCCAATACAATTGCACATGCACACAAACCAATACACAAACCCCACCATAATCCAACGACCTCTTTATGGAGTGCAAAAGCAAATATGCAGGAAAATGGTAAACCAACCACATAAAAGGAAATAAAATTGACAATGGCACCAATTTTATTCTTTCCAGTGCCTCTAATAATACCTTGACAAGTGGTTTGGAAACCATCGAAAAATTGAAACAGTGCACTAATGGGCAGAATGTGAGACACAAGTATTTGCACCTCTTTTTCTTTGGTGTAAATCATACCAATCACATGTCTGGTGAGAAATTGAGTGAGTGAAATAAATACCATGAGCGACATTGTAATGGCAAAACCAATTCTTGTTGATCTTTTGGCCTGGGCTGCATTCTTTGAACCAAGCAATTGTCCTATTCTAACAGACAAGGCAATTGATAAACTCAATGGCATCATAAAAGTGAGAAAAGTAAAATTCATCGCAATCGAGTGACCATCCAATTGAGTTGGACCAAAGGTACCAGAGAGAATAGTGAGAATTTCAAATCCCCAACCTTCAAAACTCAATTGTAATCCAGCAGGAATACCCAATCTCAGATATTCTTTTAAACCTTGAACATTTAAACTCTCTTTTGAAAATCCAAACCATGTATCTTTATGTAATCTAAAATATTTAATCCAAAGTAATAATAAAATAATTGATATAAATTTCTTTTAAATAGGGTTAGTAATAGAGTAATAATAATATTTTAAGTAACCTTTTATACATACAGATAATGAAGTAGCTAATGAACTTCCAACTACACCAAGTCCGCCATTTGATGTTAAACCATGAACAAAAATATAATTGAAAATTGCATTAAATATATTTAAAATGACACCAACTACGATAGATGGTGTCATAATACCTTGCCCTTGAAGATATTTTTGAAGAATTGTTAATGCATTTCCAAACCATAAACCTGGAAGCAATCCTCTGTATTATTGAAATATTATTAATATTATTAAAAATAGTAATAATTATACATAACAATACTTACAAAATATAATCTTGAGTTAAAGCAGAAACGTGTGGATCTTGATGAATTAAAATTAAAATTGGCTTTGTAATAAACCATAAAATAGCTAATATAGATTATAAAAAAAAAGATTAATAAAATATTTTAATTTAATGGATTATTATGATACTTACAAACAAAAACACTAAGTACTATTGAAATAATACCAGCTCTTTGAACTGTTAGTCCAATAAATTTATATTGTTCTAAAAATAAAAAAAGGGAGGTGATGTTTAGTTTTTTTTTTTTTTTTTTTTTACCGAAAATCAAAATTCAATGCAAAGATTTTAATCTAAAATTAAACAACATACTTGCACCAAAAGATTGACTAATAAATGTGTCCATAGCATTAAGACTTCCCAAAATTAAGGAACTTGTACAAAATGACCATGTATTACCCAATGCTACGGCTGCCAATTCGTTTGTACCTAAATGACCAACAAAGATCATATTTACCAATAAATAAACTACTTGATTTAAAATATTACTAATTAAAACTGGCCATGTCCAAGACAGCAAAAAGACTATTTCCTCTTTACTGCTTTTCACCGTTCTAAAGCCTTTGTGAAAGTATCCTTTTATTACTTCATCCATTATGTATTATATATTGATATTGTTGTTGTTGTGTTTATTTTGATGATGATGATGAGTTGTTTAATTTAAATTAAAAATGTTGTTGTGTCGTTTATATATACACCCCCACTATTCATCTACATAAATCTTTGTTGTCGTCGTCGTGTCGTCAAAAGATATGTTTTTCCAAGATTATATAATTATCTATCTGTTTTGCTTTGTTTCAGATAACACATTCACACACAAGCACACACTTTTACCACAATATTTTGGTGTAATTTATTTTTCGTAAAAGATTGCATATCAGTTGTTTTTTGACATCACCTGAAAAATCTTTCCTAGTTTTTTATCAAAAAAAAAAATAAAAATTTGAAAAAAATAAAAAAAAAAAACGAAACAATTATATAAATTATTTACAAGCAACATTCTCTATGATCCTCCGTCCAAAAATAGAAAAGAATTGTGTGCAAAAAATTGAAAAGAAGAGTTTTGAAAATCAAAAAGAAATTTTAGGTCGTATTTTTTTCGAGTGTAACTTGTGGTGTAAAGTTTTTATTTTTTTAATGTCCAATGAATAGCAGGAAAAAATTAACACACACAACAGAGTTTGAAATTAATAAATATATTTAGTTGGTGATGGAGGTTTGTTGTTGTTGAAGAGAGAATGATTAGATATTTTGAATATCTATTTTTACCCCCAGTGCTGTTTTTTTTTTAAAATTTTATTTTTATTTTTTTTTTGTTGCATACTTTTCTCTCCGCTCGTGAGAAATATCATATTATTTTTAAGATTTTAGGCCACGACCAGATATATTGAACAATAATGCAAAATGATCAAAACAAGAATAACAACATCACTAGTAGCAATATTAATAACAATAGCAGTCATGATGATAGGATGACGACGGGTAATACTAGTGTAAACAATAACAACGACAACATTGTCGGTAATCATCCCGCTTCACCTCATGGAAGAATGAAGTATTACAGCTCGAGAAACAGAGGTTTTGATGATACTGATAGTAGTCTAAATACATCGACCAAACCTACTTTAAAACCAAATACATTTTCTCTTCCAAATTTATCTGAATTATCAGTAAATAGCAATATTAATAACAGTAATAGTAATAGTAATAATAATAACAACAGCAGTATACCATTACTTCATAAAGATAATTTTAAATTCTATTCAAATAGTTTTGATAATGATGATGATGATGACGATGATGATAGTGATGTATATGATCATAGATTTAATTTTCATAATAATTATAAAACAAAAGCAAAAGCAAAAGTAACAACAACAACAACAACAAAGATAGCATCATCACCTAAACTTTCATTTCATCAATCATCATCTGAACCAAATATAGGATTATTGTTAAATTCAACATCTTGTCCACCACCTTCACCAAATACATTGATATCAATGCAACAAAGTATACCAAATCAAATACAACTACATCACCACCAACAACAACACTCACCACCAACACTAACATCACCATTGATATCATCATCTTCAAATCAATCTAGTAGTATATTGACAGATATGAATCTATCATCAACACCAACATCTAAATCCTCATCATTAAACTACAACAATAACAACACTCAAAGCAACAAAAAGTTACCACAAAATCTCGTGGAACAGTATATATATGATGATGATCATTATAAAGATGACTTTTTTGATTATGTTACAGTGACACCAACCAAATCAACCACAACAAAGACTACATCGCAAAGTGGATCAGTTCACTCCTATGAATCATTTTATATACCCCGATCATATGATGAAGACGACGATCATAACATCACTAGTAAATCAAATTATACATCATTATCATCATCTGCATTAAATAGTAATAATAACTCACCACCTTTACATCCAACCACTATAACAACAACCACTTCTACCACCACAACATCTCCAACGACACCATCATCACCATCACTCTCGTCATCTAATAAACCAAAAACAATGTCATCACTTAAAAAATATCACAAACAATTGGAAAACAAAGAATACACACAACATGATTTTGAAGTTCTATTAAATAAGATTAAAGAGAACTCTGACTATTGTGGCCACCAATTCTATGACTTGTTAAATAATGTAAAACTAATGTGTAATAATGTATGTGTTGTTATTGGACATCTGGTATAGTATATACACTAACTACTACTACCACTACTACTTTATTATTTTAGATTGATAAACTATCTACAGAAAACATGGTTATGTATAGAAGCTGTACACTAGAACTAACAAATGAAACTTTAAAAAGCATGGAATCAATGAAAACCTTAATCAATAATTTAGAATTATTAAATTCAGATATATTTCAAATGTATAGATTACATAATAATATGTAAGTACTGCCAACTATTTTTAAAAATTGTGTCAAGATTTTTTTTATGGGGGGATTGTGCGAGCGCAAAGGTTGTTAAATACGATCAAAGAATAGCCAAAAAACAATAGTTTTACTAGAGAATATGGCAAGTGTAATATACTTGTGTTTATAAATGAATGAAAGAATATACCTTCTTACATTTTTATTTTTATAGAAAAATGATTAAAAAAAATATAGATAAATTGGATGTATTGGTACATAAACTAAATTAATGCTTTTGAGAGGAACCAGTCTTGTATAGGAAGAATACACAAACACCACCACATTACCCTCACACAAAAAGGTAGGTTGGGCACACCTCCCACACACACACACACACACATACCACACAAGTGTGTGTTTTTGTTTTTTTTTTTTTTTTTACTTTTCTTT
>AJWJ01000698.1:0-10146 GCA_000277445.1 Polysphondylium violaceum | reverse complement strand
TTGCTCTGTCTTGCTCGTGCTCTCTTGAGAAACGCTAAAATCGTATTGATGGATGAAGCAACAGCCTCGCTCGATTACCACACTGATTACATCATCAAACAAACCATCAAACACAACTTTAACAATGCCACCGTGTTGACCATCGCCCATCGTCTCGACACAATCATCGACAGCGACAAGATCCTCGTCATTGATAAAGGCCAGTTGGTCGAGTTTGATTCTCCCCAAAACCTCATCAATAACCCTAAAAGTAAATTCCTCAAAATAGTTCAAGCCCAAACAAAATTTGAACAAAAAAAATAAAATTATTTTTACCATGATGATTATTCTTATAATTATCTCGACAGTGCTGCTTCTTATTTCTATTTATGCCATTTTCTTTACAACCACTACAAAACGTAGAGACAAAAACTATTTTAACAATGTCGCTATTCTACTCACATTGATCTTTTTTTAGAGCCACACACTACCAACATTTTTTTGATTGGAGGTATGATTTATGGTTATTTTTGTGTGTATGTGCGGTTTGATACTGTTGATATACATATGTTGAAGGTGCTGTTTGAGTGTCTCTTTTAATCACAAGGAGATGACTCTTATTTTTATAAAAAACTTTTTTCTCTCCCCACCTTTTTTTTCTCCATCTTTGCAGATTTAAAAATTATTGGGGCTTTGATCAAAATTGAAACAATTGTTTTTTTACTTCCCGTCCTATCAAATCAAACTATTTCCCAATATAATATCCTCACACTCGATTTCCACAAAATACACAGTTTCAATCAATGGTGGTGAATTAGATGTAAAAAATAACCTTTTTTTTTTTTTTTCCTTTTTAAATTTTTGGTGGTGATGTTAGAAGCTAGTTGTCAATAGCAATAAATTTTAATTTGATCATTTTCTTCACAATAGTTACTGTTTTTATTTGTAAATGTACATCTATATATAAATAATTAAAAATAAAAATAAAAATAAAAATAGAAACAATGGAAAACTCGTTTTCTTTTAAAAGAAATCCTACATATGGTAAAGACTTTACAATGTCTTGCCCTGAACAAGATGCGAATTTATTCCAAAAAGTAAATAGATATTCCTGATTGGAAAAAAGAATTCATATACTAATCATTTAAAAGTTAACTTTTTCTTGGATGAATTGTTTATTGTGGAAAGGGTTCAAGAATCCACTTGAACTCAATGATATTACAGATATACCGCCTCATTTACATGTAGAAAACACGAGTCTGCTTATAAAAAAAGTAGATTTTAAATCAAAATATTCATTACTCAAACACCTCATTTCACACGCTATTAGCAACTACAAGATCATTATTTTTTTAAAATTGTTATCTACAGCATTATCCATTAGTACTCCTATAATTTTAAAAGTGTAAGTATTTAGTCATATCTCATTCAATTTTTCAACTTTTCAAATTTCTATCAACGTGTTTGTGTAATTGATTGTGATTTTTTTTTTTTATGTGAATATTCAAACGAGTCTTTTTATCCAAATTTAGAAGGATCCTTTGCAAAAAAATCCCAATTTTTAATTTTCTCACAAAATTTTTTAAAAAAAGTGTCGATGTGGTGCAATGCTTGTAATCGCACATCCCTGAAATTACATTGTCATTGGATGATTAGACTCGTTCATAGAAAGTTTAAAAAAAGAAAAACATTGATTGAGTATTTTTTTTTTTTTTTCTATTTTTCATTTATTTTATTCGCTTGATTGGAGATTTCATCTGCATACCACCACACCACAACCAACATTGTTTTGTCATGATTGTTGATGAACTTCACACTAACCATGCATATTTCATTGTAAAATAGATTTTTATGGTATATACAAAAGGATGCAAATGAAAAAGAGATATACATTGGATGGATACTCTCGTTTGCGTTGTTTCTTTCAGCGTTTTTGTTGAATTTCTCGCAACAGCTGTCACTGTGGAACTCTGGAAAATTGGGGATGGAGATCAGAGGGTCTCTTAGTTGTGTGATTTATAAAAAGATGTTTATGATGAGCAATACGAGCAGAAAAACGTACTCGATGGGCAGGATACTAAATTTGATTGGTAGTGACGTTAGTTATATGCACGAGTTTTTTATGAATGTCAATTTGGATTTAATCTTGTATCCGATTCAAATTGCTTTGCTGTTAGCAGTGCTTTGCTTTATTTTGGGCGTATCGGGGGCCGTAGGATTTGGTGTGATGCTTTTCTCTCTTTCCCTCACGACTTATATTAGTTCAAGAATGAACAAGTATATGAAATGGTCTTTTGTTCACTCAGACGAACGTGTCAAAATGGTGTCTGAGCTGATCGATGGTATTCGCTCTATCAAACAGTATGCCTGGGAAAAGATATTCTTGGAACGTGTAGAGGAGAAACGACAGCTCCAACTCATGTTTCTTCATAAACGTTTGGCTAGATGGATTGTAAATCAAATGATTATTCAATCTACCAGTGGCTTTGTCCTGTTGGTCACCTTTTCTCTCTACACTGTGCTTGGCAACCGTTTAACTGCCGACGTCGCGTTCACCGCCCTCACGGTATTCGTAAATCTTAAAAGACCAATTGAAACTCTTCCACTCAACATCCAAAAGTTTTTAATGGTATTGCTCGCCAGCACTAGAATACAAGAGTATCTGTTGGCAAACGAGCTCCAATCTAGTCCATTTGATATTTTGGACTATACAAAAGAAAAGGTAGATCCAAATCATTATGGTGATGTTAAAATTATTAATGGTCATTTTGACTGGAAAGATGGATTATCAGATTCTCAATTAGATATGAACAAGTCTGATAATAATTATAATAATGATAGCAATAATGATAATAATAATACCAGCTTTAATATCAGTAATAATAATCTGAACAATAGTAACAATAGCTTATCATTGGTCAAAGTATTGTCTCAATTCTCTTTGGATAACTTAGAAGATGCTATAGAGAATCACAACCTTCATATGGATATCAATATCGATAGTGTCGAGGATGGCGTTTTGAAAAATGTACCCAACAATAGGGCAACGGTAAACTTGGATAGTGTATTGAAAACAAAGTCTGCTAAAATTGAAATGGTAGAGATTTCATCATTGACTCCTAATAGAAGCTCTCCTCTATCAACTCCTAGATCAGCAACAAGACAACGAGTACCTACAGGCACATTTAAAGACGTTAATTTCACTGCGCCCAAGGGAAAACTCACTGTGATTTGTGGGCAGGTTGGCAGTGGAAAGACCAGTCTTGTAAGCGCATTGATTGGTGAAATCTATCGAGTGGATGGTGTGGTGAGCAGACCAAACTCTATTTCATACACCACTCAACAAGCTTTTCTTACCAGCTCAACACTAAGAGAGAATATCCTCTTTGGCAAACCATACAATAGAGATAGATACATTAAAGTAATTTACGCCTGCTCTCTTGCCTCTGATTTACTTCAATTGCCAGGTAGAGATTTAACAGA
The DNA here is from genome assembly GCA_000277445.1 of Polysphondylium violaceum. Classification (NCBI taxonomy): domain Eukaryota; phylum Evosea; class Eumycetozoa; order Dictyosteliales; family Dictyosteliaceae; genus Polysphondylium; species Polysphondylium violaceum. The sequence goes on along the minus strand of AJWJ01000698.1, from coordinate 6,684 downwards.
GATTGGTGAGAAGGGTACCAATTTAAGTGGCGGTCAAAAGCAAAGAATCTCATTGGCCAGAGCATTGTATTCCGACTCCGAATGCTTTATTCTCGACGAACCATTGAGTGCCGTTGATCCATTGGTCGCCAAACATCTATTCGAACACTGTATCCAAGGTATGATGCAAGGTAAAACTCGTATTCTCGTCACCCATCAACTCCAATTCATCCCATATGCCGACCATATTGTTTTGCTCCAAGATGGCGAAATACTCCAAGGCACCTATCATGAACTCCAACAAATTGGTATTGACTTTGAATCAATCATGAAAACAAAAAAACTCAACGTCGACACCCATCATCTCAACGACAATGTGCCCACACCCAAAAACCATACACGTTCCAAACTGGACGTGATAAAGAAAATTGAAGCCCTCATTACAGAGGATGAAAACACTTTTGATCTCATTGAAAAGTCTCGACAATTTGTTCAAGAGGACTTAGTGAGTGGATCAATGGGTTTCGGTGCCTACTCTGATTACATTCGATCTGGTGGCCCTCTATCTGTTTTTTTTATTGTTGTTTGTGGCCTCTACTTGATCAGCCAATGTGTTTTCCAAGGCTCTGATTTCTTTTTAAAAACATGGACCCAAAGAAACATTGACCCAGATCCCGGAGACAGATTCTATATATTGATTTACTTTGGGTTCATCGGCACCTTTATGTGTTTGCTCGGGCTCCGTTATTTCTTAATCACGAGATATACCTTTGGCGCGTCACGTAGTCTCCATCATCAAATCCTTCAGTGCATCACCTATGCACCCTGCCAATTCTTTGACCAGAATCCTAGTGGAAGAATACTAAATATTTTCTCCAAGGATATATCAGAGGTCGACACACAGCTATTGGAGGGTTTTAATGAGGTGATGTATGGCTTTGCCTCGGTGTTGGTCTCTATCGGCATGATGATTTACTTGAATCCCATCATATCTGCCCCCTTTTTCGCCCTTGCCATTCTCTACTACTTTATCCAGCAAGTGTACCTCCGTTCGTCTCGGGAAATCAAGCGTATGGAGTCTGTATCCCGATCGCCCATCTTCTCGTGCATATCAGAGAGCTACAACGGCATCAGCACCATCAGGGCCTTTAATGAGCACGTTGCTTTTATTCAAAACTTTCAAACAAAGTTGAACCTCAATCTCCGCCTGTTCTTTTACAACTTTTCCACGCAAAGATGGATTGGCTTGCGACTCGAGTTTATATCGTCGGTCGTTGTGTTGTGCTCGGCTGTGTTTTGCATATATAACAGCGATGCCAATCCATCTGCTGCAGGTCTTGCCCTGACCACCGCCCTCAGCGTCACTAATTTGCTCACCAACATGGTCAAACAAATCACCGACCTCGAGGTGAAGATGAACTCGATCGAGAGAATCAAACGCTATACCGAAATCCCCAGAGAAGAAGTCACCGAAACCAACGCCAGCGAGTATCTCGAGATCATCAAGGAGCTTCAAGAAGGCTGGCCTCGTTTCGGGGCCTTGGAATTCAGAGATCTCGAGATGAGCTACAAAAAGGGCGCGCAGCCATCCCTCATCGATCTCTCTTTGCCCGTGCTCCCTCAGCAAAAGATTGGCATCGTCGGTCGAACGGGTGCTGGTAAATCTACCATCGGAGTATCCCTATTCAGAATGGTCGAGGCATCCAAAGGCTGCATCATGATTGACGGTGTGGATATCAGCAAGATCGGGCTCCACGATCTCCGTAGCCGCCTCGGTATCATTCCGCAAGAGCCGTTCATTTTCTTTGGCAGCATTCGAGCCAACCTCGATCCCCTCAACCAATACTCTGACCTCGATGTCTGGGAAGCACTGGAAAAGGTGCAGCTCAAGAACGCCATTCAAAACATGCCCGACAAACTCGACTCTCTGGTGTTTGAGGGCGGCGACGGCCTGTCCACCGGCCAAAAGCAACTGCTCTGTCTTGCTCGTGCCATATTGAAAAACTCTAAGATCGTGTTAATGGACGAGGCCACCGCCTCGCTCGACTACCAAACCGACTATATCATCAAACAAATCATCAAAGAACACTTTACCAATGCCACCGTGTTGACCATCGCCCATCGTCTCGACACCATCATCGACAGCGACAAGATCCTCGTCATCGATAAGGGCCAAATGGTCGAGTTTGATTCTCCCCAAAACCTCATCAACAACCCTCTCTCCAAGTTCTCTCGTCTGGTTATTGCCCAAACGCACTAATCCACTACCTATCTCAATAATAAATGTACATAATTTCTTATTTCAAACCTAAAGACTACACTTATTTACGATAAATTCATGAAAAGAAAGCTTGATTTAAATCATATTAAACAATAGTGTTTGTGGAAACATTGTTGTACATCTGTGTCTATTTATGTGTATGAGGTGGGCGTGTATTTTTGAAGATACGAATTTTTGAAAATATAAAAAAAATGCAAAAAATGGCAGCATTTCAGATGTTTTGCCAAAAATAGAAATCTGGGAAAAAAGGGATTTGAATGCATGATTGGTTTACATGTGTCAATAATGTGTGCGGTCAATTCCGGATGTGAATGATTCTCAAGAGACATTTTCATTTTTTTCGTATTTTTACTTTGTTTTTTTATTTTTTATTTTTATTTTTAAAAAAATATGACTACAGGTGTTTAAAACACGGTTCTCGTTTTATTGTTGTTTTTGCATTTTTGACAAGATAGGATCATAATACTATAGTATTAATTTTATCATATGATTTAGACTATTTATCCCCCTTTAGATACGACATACGCCTTATCATCATTATTGTATAACTCTTTTTCTTTCGTTTAAAAAGAGTTTATATATAATCAATTAATTGTGGATTCATAATGAATGTATATAAAAAATTAACAGAAAGGTTTAGTTATCTGAAACTTGATGATGAATCTGATACAACAGATTATTTCAATAAACCATGTCCTGAAGATGACTCTTCTTTTTTGCAAAAAGTATGTGTGTTTTATAGTATCTACTACGACTACTCATGCATGTGACGAGTAACATGATGATGATGATGATGATGAGGAAGATAGATATTAATAGAAACTAAATCAAATAGTTTACATACACATGGATTCAAAGAATGCTATGGAAAGGTTATTTTAGAGGACCGTTAGAGTTGTCTGATATATCAGATCTACCAAGTAAACTCAAGGTTGAAAACTCTTCTCGATATCTAAACAGTGTTCAATTTAATTCAAAGTACTCTCTAGTCAAACACACCTATACCCATTATTGTTCAAGACATCTAATCGTACCAACTATTAAATTTATATCTGTCGTATTTTCAATTATCACTCCTTTGGTATTAAAATAGTAGGTAGTAGTAATTACTAATAGATGGTAGATACATGGATATTAATATGTATTATAATGTGTAATATAGTTTTATTTATTATATACAACAAGAAAATAAAAGTATGGCAGAAGGATGGGGATTATGTTTTGCATTGTTCTTGTGTTGTTTTATTATGAACATTTCACAACAGTATGGCTATTGGTACGGTATGAAAGTAAGTTTGGAAATCAGAGGTGCATTGATAAGTTTTTGCTTCAAAAAGATGTTGTTGTTAAGCAACACGGCAAAGAGAAAATACAATGCTGGTCGTATATTAAATCTTATTTCTATTGATGTTGGTGCTTTTCAAGATTTCTATTGTATGTAATTCATTGGCTAGATAAAGATATATGCATACTAATCGAAAGTAATAACAATAATATAGGGAATATATTTGTCGATATACTATTGTTTCCATTTCAAATATTATGTTTATTGGTAATATTGTGCATCATAGTTGGACCTGCTGGATTATTTGGATTTGTGGTTATGGGTTTATCTATACCGCTGACAACATTCTTGAGTAGAAAGATGAGTAATTTCTTGTCAATCTCATTAAGATATGGTGATGAACGTGTGCAATTGACATCTGAGCTAATCAATGGTATCAGATTCCTCAAACAGTATGCATGGGAAAAGGTATTCTTGGACAAGATCAACCAACAACGTGATCTTCAAATGAACTATTTGTATAAGAGAATATTGTGTTGGATTGTCAATCAAGCAATCATTCAATCCACCAGCGCATTTGTCTTGCTCACCACATTTTTAGTGTACAGTCTATTGGGTCACCAGTTGACTGCATCGGTGGCATTCACTTCTTTGACCATATTTGTCAATCTTAGACGTCCCATGGAAATGCTTCCACAAAACATTCAAAAGTTTCTTCAACTCCTCATCTCGAGCGAGCGTCTGGAAGAGTTCTTCCAAAGCACAGAGCTGCAAACAGCCTCATTCAATATCTTTGATAGTCCGATCTCACCAATCCTAAAGAGTGCCAAGCCCAATACGAAAGACTGCGATGGACAAGTCGAGATTGTAAATGGCTATTTCGACTGGAACGACGGTGCTGGTGGAGACAACAACACAGACAACGGTACAGAGATTGAAAACTCATCCATTGTGGTAGAGTATCTGCCAAAGATAGACCTTGGCGAACCTGCTGACCAAAACATTGAATTGGAACCCATTGTGTATGATAACTCAAACTCGACAACTTCATCAGGCCTCTCAACTCCTCCATTAAAAAGTACCTATGGCACCTTTAGAAACGTTAATTTCGCTGCACCCAAGGGGAAACTAACTATCATCTGTGGCCAAGTCGGCAGTGGAAAGACTAGTCTTGTCAGTGCATTGATTGGCGAGATCTATAAAGTAAATGGCACAGTGACCAGACCAAAAACTATTTCATACACCACTCAACAAGCATTCCTTGTCAGTGCATCACTAAGAGAAAACATCCTCTTTGGCAAACCATACGATAAAGAACGATACGCCAAAGTAATCTATGCATGCTCCCTAAACACAGATTTACTTCAATTGCCAGGCAAAGATTTAACAGAGATTGGTGAAAGAGGTGTTAACTTAAGCGGTGGTCAAAAGCAAAGAATCTCATTGGCCAGAGCATTGTATTCCGACTCTGAATGCTTTATTCTCGACGAACCATTGAGTGCCGTTGATCCAGAAGTCGGCAAACATCTATTTGACCACTGTATCCAAGGTATGATGCAAGGTAAAACACGTATTCTCGTCACCCATCAACTCCAATTCATTCCCTCTGCCGACCATATCGTCGTCATTCAAGATGGCAATCTCATCCAAGGTACCTATAGCGAACTCCAACAACTTGGCATTGACTTTGAATCAATCATGAAAACAAAGAAACTCAACGTTGAACAACAAGAAGAGGAGAAAAAACTATCCAAATCATCCTCCAAGATCCCAATGAAAAAGGTTGATGACATCAATCCAAACGACTCTATTATTTCAGATGAGAACGATCAAAGCATCATTGAGAAATCAAAGTTGCTTGTCAAAGAAGACCGTAATAAGGGTAGTATTGGTGTACAGACATACAAGGACTATATCTCTGCTGGTGGATCTTTAAGCTTTTTCATAGCCATAGTCCTCGGTCTATATTTCATCAGTCAAGTTATATTCCAAGGATCCGATTACTGGCTCTCTGTATGGACTCAAAGAAGAGTTGAACCAGACCCTGGAGACAAGTTTTACTTGCTCATCTACTTTGCTTTTATTATGGGATTTATGTGTTTACTGGGCATCCGTTATTTCCTCCTAAGTAGATACACATACTTTGCCTCGTGTAATCTTCACAAACAACTATTAAACAATGTAACCTTTGCCTCGTGTCAATTCTTTGACCAAAACCCAAGTGGAAGAATAATGAATAGATTCAGTAAAGATATTGCCGATATAGACACGATTGTGTTGGAGGGTTTTAGCGATGTGATGTATTGTGGAAGTTCTGTCATTGTGTCGATTGGTATGATGATCTTTTTGAACCCCCTTATTTGTATCCCATTTATCTTTCTCTCCATCATTTATTTCTTTATTCAAAAAGTGTATGTTGCCTCATCAAGAGAACTCAAGCGTATGGAATCCATTGCTCGTTCACCCATATACTCTCATATCTCTGAGAACTTTAGTGGGTTGGCCACAATCAGGGCCTTTGACCAAAATGTTAGATTCATTGCCGACATGAATACAAAGATAAATTTGAATCTTCGTTTGTTTTTCTACGCTTTTGCCGTACATCGTTGGGTTGGCACACGTTTGGAATTAATATCTGCAATCACTGTTTTATTTTCCTCCTTGTTCTCCATTTACAACACATCAATGAGTCCCGGTACCTCGGGTCTTGCAGTAACCACTGCTCTCAGTATCACTGGTTTATTAAATTGGAGTGTTAGACAATACACTGAACTAGAAGTAAGAATGAATAGTGTTGAGAGATTAAAGAAATATATCGATACTCCACGTGAAGGTAAAAGATTCACTTTGGAAGAGGATGATAACGATACTCCTCTTTTAGACTACCGATGGCCTCAACACGGAGGCATTGAATTTAAAAATGTCGAAATCAGATACAGAAAAACAGCTGATCCAACCCTCAAGGATATTTCCTTTACAATCAAACCCAACGAAAAGATTGGTATCGTCGGTAGAACAGGTGCTGGTAAATCAACCATTGGTGTATCATTATTTAGAATGGTCGAGGCATCTAAGGGTGTTATTTCAATTGATGGCGTTGATATTAGCAAGATCGGTCTCCACGACCTCCGTAGCCGTC
>AJWJ01000697.1:0-10231 GCA_000277445.1 Polysphondylium violaceum | reverse complement strand
AAAAAAAAAAAAAAAAATTAACAACATCATAATTTCAATCACACATAAACATGTATAAAAAAAAACAAACACCACAATCTCATGAAGGAGGTCCTGGAAAAACAAACAACAATCCTAATTTCCCTAATCCACCTGGACCAGGTTTCCCAAACCCATCCAATGGTAATATCCATCCATCAAAATCTATTTTTATCTCTAAGTACTAACTTTTTTCTTAGGAGGAAAAATATTAAAGAGTTAATCTATTACTTTCTATTAAAATAAATCATTTTCCAAATGCATCGTCTTGAGGAAAAACTGTTTTAAATAGAGTTAAAATGATGTTGGTCGTGATGATATCAAATTCTAAAATAATATTTTTTTAAATTTAAGATTATTTTGAAAATGATAAAATGAGTAAACTCATTTTATTTGTATCTCTAAAAGATAAAAAGGTAATGGAAGAACAACAATGAATACTTTATTTATTTAAAAATAGTAGTGAACAAGAATAAAATCTATTTGAAACCTTTTCCACCTAGGCCTACTATAAATAAAGGTTAGTTTTTAAATAGATTTGATCTGAAAAGATCGATATTATATTACCATTGATTGGGGTTGGAAAGCCTGGTACTGGTGAGATTGTTAATCCACTAGGACTATTGTTTGTTTTTCTAGGACCTCCTGAAGATTGAGGTAGTTTGTTTAATGTTTTAAGCATGTTTAATGTGTGTGATTTGAATATATGATAGTTACAATTCTGTTTTTTTTTTTTTTTTTTTAACAGAGATGGAGAATTGCAATTGGCAAAATTATTAGTTTTGGGTCTTACAAGTATCAATTTTTTTTTTTCTAAAATATCTGTTTTTTTTTTTTTTTTGTTTGAATCAAACAGCTTGTACAAAATTCTTTAGACTTTTTGACATTATCTAAACTATCAATATCAAAAAGCAACAAAACACATAATGTATTCAGGCAAAAATAACAGATATGGCGATGGCGGTCCAGGTAAAAACATATCAACCCCACCACCCACATTATCATTTCCAGGTCCAGGTAAAAACCATTCCAAACCTATTCCACCACACCATCTATATTAATTTATCCCTCTATTCTAGGAAAAGACAGAAAATTCTATTTTTAAATAATGTTTCATTATTACTACATATCTATTATCTCATTGTTTTTAAAACCCTTTAAGCTATCCACACCAGTGTAATAGTTTCACCAATTAATAATAAATGTTGAATGCATTCAATATAGCAATAATACATATCTATTTTTTTTATACACAACAATAATTATAAATAATCATTTATTTATTTTAATAAATTAACAATTGATTCTGGGGTCATACCCAAAGCCTTCATAACAGCACCACCTGGGGCAGACATACCAAATCTATCGATACCAACGACTTGACCATCAAGACCAACATATTTATACCAGAAAGCAGTGACACCAGCTTCAATGGCAACTCTGTTTCTGCAAGCGTTTGGTAAAACTTGTTCTTTGTATTCGGCAGATTGTCTGTCAAATCTTTCAGTGCATGGCATAGAGACGACACGAATACCACCGCCCAATTGTTTGGCAGCTTCGACGGCATGTTGGACCTCAGAACCGGTGGCAATGATGATAGCCTTTAATTCAGTGGTTTCCTTGACGAGAATGTAACCACCTTTCAATACACCGTCTCTACGAACCTTGCTGTCGACAAAGCTTAAGTTTTTCAAGTTTTGTCTGCTGAGGGCCAAGAGAGTTGGACCGCATTTTCTAGAGAAAGAGGCGGCAAAAGCGCCAGCAGTCTCTTCTGGATCGGCTGGTCTGATGACATCGAGATTTGGAATCATACGAAGACCAGAGACGGTTTCGACTGGTTGATGAGTTGGACCATCTTCACCAACACCAATAGAGTCGTGGGTAAAGATATAGGTGACTGGCAAGTGTGAGAGGGCAGCAAGACGGATGGATGGTCTGACATAGTCGGAGAAAACGAGGAAGGTGGCGCCAGAGGCTTTGAAAATACCGTGGTAGGCGATACCGTTCATCAAAGCACCCATAGCATGTTCACGGATACCAAACTTGATGTTACGACCAGTTGGACAAGAGGGAGTAAAGTCTCTGCCTTCTTGGATGTAGTTGAGAGTTGAACCGTGTAAATCGGCACTGCCACTGATGACCAAAGGATTGGCTTTGGCAATTGGTTGGAGGACATCGCTACCAGCCTTACGGGTGGCAATGGTAGCGTCTGCTGGGAAGACTGGGATTTCCTTCAAGAGGTCTTGTGGGTCAATTTCAGCCTTGGCAGACTCGAGGAGCTGAGCCAACTTTGGATTGGCAGATTTCCAGGCATTAAAGGTCTCTTGCCATTTGTTGTAGACGGCGACGAGTTGTTGAGTGTGTTTTTCAAAGTAGGCTCTGGTTTCGGCAGAGACAAAGAATTTCTCTTCTGGGAGACCGAGGGCTTTACGGGCGGCATCGATGAATTTAACACCGGCTTCACCGTGACCTTTGTTGGTACCGGCAACTTCTGGGATACCCTTGGCAATCAAAGTCTTGCAAATGATGGCGTGTGGTTTACCAGATTTAGAGTGTTTGGCGGTCTCATAGGCGTTCAAGAGATCAGAGATATTGTTGCCTTCGAGAACAACTTGTACCTCAAAGCCCAATGACTCAAATCTCTTGACGGCATCTTCAGATTGAGTTTCAATGGCCATGGCATCCAAAGTAACATCGTTAGAGTCGTAAAAGAGGATCAAGTTGTCCAAACGGTGATGACCAGCAAAAGAGAGAGCCTCTTGAGCAATACCTTCTTGGAGACAACCATCACCTGCCAAAACAACTACTTTTTGATCGAAAATCTTGTGTTGTTCAGTGTTGAATTTGCCTGCAGCCATTTTACAAGAAACAGCATAACCAACGGCATTACCAATACCTTGACCCAATGGACCAGTGGTAGCTTCAACGCCTGGTGTATCGTGAAACTCTGGATGACCTGGTGTCTTTGATCCCATTTGTCTAAAATTCTTTACATCTTCAATCGAAAGATCATAACCACTCAAATGTAACCATGAATATAAAAACATTGATCCATGACCAGCTGATAATACAAAAATATCTCTATTTAACCAATGTGGCTATAACATGCACATATATTAGTCTATCTATATCTCTTATCTCTGATATAGTAATAATAATAATTACATCTTTTGGATTGTATTGTAAAGAATGACCAAATAAAGCAGCACCAATCTCAGTGGAACCCAATGGTAGACCAAGATGACCAGAAGCAGCTTTGGCAACGGCATCCATAGATAAACCTCTAACCTCACTACATGCTCTACCTAACGAATTAAAATCTACTGTCATTTCTTTCTTTCTATATATGAAAATAAAAATGAAAGATTATTTTTTTTTCAATTTCCCACACAACCTGATCTTCATAAAAATTTGAAAAAAATTAAAAAAAATTCAAAAAAAATAAAAAATGTAGATTGCTCATTCCGGAATAGAGTAACCAAAGCATGCTGACATAAACAGATTCAGAGAGAAATACAAAAAGAGTTTGAAAGAACAATTTTTTCGTATATTTGTTTCTTGAATTATTGAAATGATTCCATTGTTAGTTTTATGAGTGAGAAAGAATTAGTGGGAAATAGTAATAATACTAAAAAGGAGATATTTTTTTTGCAAATTATTTTTTATTTGTTTGAATTATTTCTTTTCTTTTTAAGCAAAGGAAATAAAAACTTATTATTATTATTATTATTATTAAAACAAAGGGAGATAGAAGATTGGATAGATAGATACGTAGATAGAGAGAAAGAGGGAGTTTGAAAAGAATTATTATTCACAAAAGAGATAAAGAGATATGCATGCATATATATGTACATATTGTGTGTTTTGAGAAAAAGAAAGGGGTAGTTGATGATTAGAAATCTTCATCTAAAACCAAAGTTCTCGAAGAGGATTGAGGGGCGGATCCAGTGTTTGTGCTCTTTACTGCTACACCAGATTTAGCATACTCGGCAACTTTGCCTTCGAAAAAGTTTGTTTTTCTTTGGAGGGAAATCATTTCCATCCAATCAAATGGATTGGGAGCGTTGTAGATCTTTTTGTAGCCGAGGGTGTAGAGTAATCTGTCGGCACAAAATTCAATGTACTGTGACATGGAACGCGAGTTCATACCAATCAAGTCGACGGGAAGACTGTCACAGACAAACTCTTTTTCGCAGGCAACGGCGTCTCTGATGATGGTTTCGATGGTCTTGGCATCGAGTTTGTTGACCAACTTGGAGTACAACAAACAGGCAAAGTTGCAGTGGAGACCCTCGTCACGACTGATGAGCTCGTTAGAGAATGTCAAACCGGGCATCAAACCACGTTTCTTGAGCCAAAAGATAGAGCAAAAACTGCCGCTGAAAAAGATACCCTCGACGGCGGCAAAGGCAACTAAACGTTCGGCAAATGATTTGCTGTTGGTGATCCATCTCAATGCCCAGTCGGCCTTCTTTTTCACACAGGGGATGGTCTCGATGGCGTTGAATAGTTTGCTCTTTTCCACGCTGTCTTGGATGTAGGTGTCGATCAAGAGACTGTAGGTCTCTGAATGGATGTTTTCAATGGCAATTTGGAAGCCATAGAAACATCTAGCCTCTGGAATTTGAACTTCACTCATAAACTTTGTGGCAAGATTTTCATTGACAATACCATCACTGGCAGCGAAAAAGGCCAAAACATTGGATATGAAATAACGTTCGTTATCATTTAATTTCTTGTTCCAATCGTTGAGATCTGGTGCCAAATCAATTTCTTCGGCTGTCCAAAAACTGGCTTCAGCTTGTTTGTACATCTTCCATATATCATTGTGTTTGATTGGGAATAACACAAATCTATCTTTATTCTCCTTTAATATTGGCTCTTCCATTATTTGTTGCATTTATTTATTTGTTGTTATTATTATTATTATACTATTGAGAGTAAAATTTTACTTAATTTAAATGAAATTAAATTAAATTGGTGATCAAATGATGATGGTGAATATTACTGCTAATACTATAATTATTGGGTTGTGAATGCAAATAAAAATGTTAATAAAAAATCTTGTGATGAAAGTATGATTATGTGTTTTTTGAAAAAAAATTTGAAAAAAAAAAAAAAAAACAAAATTGGCGGGAAAATGAATTGAGAAGAGGGGGGGATCAAGAGTTCCCGAATTTGAACAGAAAACAAAGATTCGAAATTAATTAAATTGTTTCTGTTAATCTTTGGATATACTCACATGTATTGCGCAAATATAGAACAATCAAGTCTGGTGTAAATCAAAAACATATATTTTTAGAAGATCTTTTCCCTCCCAGATAAAGATTGGATAGAATGCAAAAGAATTAATATTACTATTAATAGTATTATTGAAACTAGAGTATGCTTCTCAGGTAAGTACTTATATTAATATATCAATAATCAAAATGAAAACTGAGATATCAAAATTAGATTTTTTTTATGATACAGTGAATTAACGTCATTTTCGATATATATCTTTTTTTTTTTTTTTTCTTATTTTTTGTTGATTTTTATTTTTTTTAAAAAAAACTCGAAAAGGAGTCCATGATAACTTTTTTGATTTTAAATAGTTTTATTGATAAATTTATATATATATATACAATGGAAAGACCAAAAAAGAAAACAACGTTAAGATTCAGCGAAGAAAAAGAGGATATTATTATTCCTGAAAAGAACGAAATAAGTCCTGATCTTGACGCAAAAGATGAAGGTAAAAACATATTGATTACTTGTTACACAACAATGAGAATTGTTTATTCCCCTCACCCTCACTCTCACTTTGGTCTTGATTTAGTATGAAATTCATATACTAATGTCTATAATAGAACCCGAAACAGCATCAACTACAGCAACAGCAACAGCAACACCAACTACAAATACCAAAGAGGCAATGATTGCTTCTATACCCCAAGATGTTTATGATAAAGTTAAAGATTGGAAAGTTAAATTTGCATTTATTACAAAAGGAACAAATTTAATGTCAACCAGTAAACAACACAAATTCAAACAACCAGCTCATGTCGATAGCGCAATTAGATTCTTGGCTGAATCTGGTGTCAAAGATAGTACATTGGTTTTTGAAAATGATAGTTCTTTAATTTTTTCAGCTGGTTCTTATGATGGTTTAGATATTTTTGATGATGATGATTAAACATACTTTAATTTATAAATATAATAATCTTAATACAATAATATACATAGAAAACAAAATATAAAAAAAATATACACGACCATCACTGCTGCTATACACATTCATAAATATAATATAATACATATATTAAAGCCATACATATTCACCATTATCTCCCTGTAATACAACAACAACAACAACAACAACAATAATAATAATAATCTTTTAGTATCCGACAAATCAACTAAATATTAAATAAAAAAAACATAGTAATAGTGATCAATAACTTTTGATCATATTTGTACACTACTTTAAATATTTTTGGATTTACCCTTTTATATATTTATTGTTCTTATTATTAATTTACAAAGTGTTTGGTATTTTACTAATTGTATATATTTTTTTTTTTTATTTATTCTATCAAAAGTACTATAGATCTATATAATATATAATATTTGAATATGTGTTTGTTTTGGTTTAAAAGGAATATGGTCGATAAATTTATACATATATACTGTATATTTGTGAATAAAGTATATTTTTTTTGGAATAATTATTATTGTTATTAATATATATATTATGTCTTTTTTTCTTTTTCGCTAATATATGGTGGAAAAAAAAATAGCAACATAATAATTGTGGTGATGGTTATTTTAATAGTTTGAAAGTTTAAATGGAGCAGATGAGTTTAATGGTGGAAGTTGATGGTGACTAGTTGTTTGACCTCCTATTATATTTGGAGAATTGTTCATCAAGTTTTTGATATGATTACTTGCATCACCCCCATTCATTTGTTCATTTTCTTTTTGTTGTTGATAATATTGATTCATTGGTGATTGTTGTTGTAACATTTGTTGATTTATATTTTGTTGTTGTAAAATTGTATTATTATTTTGTTGATTAATATTTTGTTGTTGGTGTTGAGCTATATTTTGTTGTTGTTGATTTATATGTTGTTGATTTATATGTTGTTGAATTGGGAGTTTATCATTTTTTTTTGCTTTTGGAGTGTTTAGAGTAGTTGTACTGGGACTGTTATTGGTGCTATTGTTAGTACTGCTATTGGCACTACTATTGGCACTACTGTTTGGACTATTGGCGGCAGTGGCAGCGGCAGCATTTTCCAATTCATTTTTTTCCTTGGTAGTCAAAAATCTTCCACCAGAGCCTCTTAATCTTTTTATAGCGTGTTGATGTCGACTCTCGTGTTGGTATGGTTTCCTAGATTTTGGCAATCTATTTTCAGACTCAAACTTGGCTCTAGATTCACGTCTTTTAATAATTCTTTGATACTGTTTGGCATTGACATAGAGTGGAATATCTTCTTCTATCGATTTTTGGAAAAATATAAACTATTGTATGGTGCAATGATGGGTTAGATTTCATTGTCGCCAATAGAAACAACAATAATAATAATAATAATACATACATTTGGATTTTGAGTTGGATTGATGGTGTGGTGAGTAAGATTATGGACTCTATAGACATCATTGATTCTTCGGTCATCATAGGCAATTGGATATTCATTGATGAGCATGTCTGGGGAACTACTATTGTGATTGTGATGATGGCTATTATTGTTGTGGTGTTGTACAGTAGTGTATGGATGAGGATTTAAAACCATTGGTCCAAAATTTGGATGTTCACCGATATTGTTCATCCTGTCTGGGGTGAGGATTACTGGTGAAAATTGACTAGCCATAGTTGGTTATAATATTGATGATGTTGATGATGATGATGATGATGATGTGATTATGATGATTACTATATGAGGAAGGTGGTGATAGTGGTGGTATGGAATACACTAGATTACAAATTTGTTAATTTATATAATTAATTGGAAAATAAATGAAAGAAAAAAACAGAAAAAAGAGAAACAAGAAAAAGAAATATTGTGATGTGGATGGGGATGAATTGAATAAATTAAAAATGAACAACACAATGGTAAAGTTATATATACGACCCTGTGTGTGTTTGCGTGTGTGTGGATGAGTTTTGGTTGTGGGTGTTTTGTGGGGGTTTGTGATAAATTAAAATAGGAAATAGGAAATAGGAAAATTACAAATGAGATAAAAAAATAGTACTATTTGTGTTGTTGGTTGTTTTCTATTTGAGCTTGTATAGATATAGATTTGAATAGTATAAAGTATATAGTTTACTAAATGACACTGGTGGTAATAGTAGTGGTAGTGGGGTGGTAGTGGGTTATTGTAGTAATAATTGTAGTAAGAGTATTACTAGTTATTTCTTTTAATAATATTATTGACACACTATGTTTCCTTTGTTATTGTGTTTTGGCAAACAACAAGCAAGACTGACAAGACAGACAGATATAAACAATCTTTTTTGGTGGAAAGAGGAAAAATAGTAGCAATCAAAAGATGGAATTACTCATATGATTAAAATAAGCACAACACTCTCTTTTCTTGTTTTCTTTCACACTCTCTCTCTTTCTACTCTACTATATATGTATATTATTATTATTACTACTTCACACAAAGACAATAATATTAATCTTTGATGATGGATACTGATATCTAAAAAAAGAATTTGAAGATACTAGTCAGACTGTTGCTATAATGTTGTTATTGAAGCAGATTTCTTTTTTTTTTTTTTTTTAGGGGGAGAGGAGGGAGGGCGAGGGAAAATATAAATATATAAAAAAGATTTTTAAGATTAGATTAATGTGTTATATATAGAGATCTAATTTGGTATATATGGTATGTATAGTATGTATAGTATGTATAGCAGTTGTTTCTGTTGTTGTTGTTGTTGATTTATAAATAAGATACAGGTGTTATATATAAATATATTATTTAAATTACTAATGTGGGTAGTGAGTGAGTGAGGGTGTTTGATATGTGGGGTTTTGTTGATTTAAAACCGATTCGGGACTGTACACCACACAAAGGATTGGAGTGGAGTCTCGTAGATTTTTTTAGCAGACTGCTATAGTACTACTACACAAACAAGGGATTAAAATTAATTTTTAATTAGTATTTTAAAATTTTCAAATATATGAGAGTCGTGCGCACAGATGGATAAAAAAAAAAAAGACAAAAATAAAAAAAATAAAAAAAAAACAAAACAAAAAAATCAATTGTCTTTTTTAAAAAAAGAACGACGAGCAAATGTAAGTTTTTGCCTTTTTTTATGCGTGTTGGGGTGTGGAGGGTGGGGGTCAGTGTGTGGTAGTGGTAGTGGTGTTGGATGAGTGGTAATAAATCTCTATTATTTTATGTGATTGATCATTAGTTTCAAAAGATAGACATATGAAAGATATCGCACAATCAATGATGCTTGTCTCTTGATTTCGATTTTCTACCATGTGTGATAGTTTTGATTACTAGTGAAAAAAAAAATTATGTAAAACATTTGTTTTTTTTTTTTTTTATTGATATTCCCACCTTTTTGATTTTTTTAAATATTTCCAATAGTGGAAATAATCTCACACATCGCACACAAAACATATATAAACATGGATGGCGAATTTGAAACACACAATATATTTGATCCAACACAAACACCAAGATATAAACCACACCCAAAACACAAATTAGATTTTATTTTCTCATTGATTAATATGAGATTACACAGAGTATGTGAGCTTTGTTTTTGTTTTTTTTTTTTGTAAATAAGAAATATTCATTTATAATATAATTGAGCCAATGGTTTTAATTTAGATTATTATTATTATTATTATTATTACTTATTTTTTTTAAAAGTATCGGACCAAGATGTTGGCAATGAGGAAATAAAACACTATATGCATATACTTACAAGAAAAACAAGTAAATGTGGTAGTTCTAAAAGTAGTAGTTTTGAAAGTGTGAATGTGGGGTATTTGTGGATGGATCAAATTATTAGTTGATTTGTATGTGTTGTAGGAATAAATTTAAAGGGTTATAATAATTTAGCTCCAAAGGGGGTGAAATTTAAGGGATAGGTTAAATAGATTTGTTCACAAAGAATGAAAATGTTGAGGTGATTGTGGTGTGGTTGTTACAAAAAAGTTTTTTTTTTTTTTTTTTTTTTTTTTTTGTTTTACCAATGATGGGA
>AJWJ01000696.1:0-10245 GCA_000277445.1 Polysphondylium violaceum | reverse complement strand
ACTAATAATAATAATAATAATAATAATAATAATAATAATAATAATAATAATAATAATAATAATAATAATAATAATAATAATAATAATAATAATGTATATACTTTTTTTTACATCTTGAAGAAAGATTAAATAATAATTGATGAGAAACTGGTTTTAATTTACCAATAATATGTTCACCATTTGAAAATACACCATTTTCACCACTTGTTTGAAACTTCATTAATTCAGATTCAACTTCAAATGGAAAGAAATTACTAACTACACTAATAAGAGTTGAATCTTCATTTGAACTAAAGAATTCCATTCTAGGCTTTGACTTTTCAATTTCCCATTTATTTTTATGTGGATAAAATGCTTGGGGTTGTTGTTCCAATAATCTCTTTATATATTGGGGTATAATTGAATCTTGTGACCCTTCAATAATTGTTAATATTCTCATCAACTAAAGTAATAATAATAATTAAATTAATATATGTGTTATTGTTATTTAATTATTAACAATTTTCAACAATTATTAATTTTTATAAAAAATACTTACAAAGAAATGCATAGAAATGTTTTGAGTAATTAAATATGGATCATTAAATTGAGATTCATTTAAAAATGAAAGAATGGAAGGAATCAAGAAACCCAAATGATTACCATTTACTTTTTGTAAATCAAGATTAAACATTACTTTTGTTTCATTTGATATTGTTTTTGATAAAAGATAAATAACTATATTATCTTTGATTGGTTTCCCTGACAACATTCTTTTATTTTGTAAAAGCATAATAAATTGTTCAAAATCTAATAAACTATATAAATTGTTGTTAGTATTATGTAGTGTCTATTTACAAAGATATATATACTTTTCTTCTACTAAACTAAAAAATTGATCGGAAAAAGCAACCCATTCTTTCCAAGATTGTGTAATAATTTGATATTTATTACTTTCATTTGTATTATTTTCTAAATTGATTATATGAACTCATATTAATATATATAATTAAATATATAAAAGTATAAAAACACATACCATATTTATGTAATAATTGAACAGTTCTTAGTATAGCAGCTTCAGTAATGATATTTATAATTTTTGAACGTAAAGTATTTGATTGAACTTGAGGAAATAAAAACTCTTTTATAGAATCAACACCAGCACCTTGAGATAACATATGAGATACAATTACTGAATATTTTTCATTCAATGGTTTGTTTGTTGTAAAAAAAGGAGGTGATTCTGTCAATTGACTTGTATAGGGTATCATTATATCTTGATTTAATGATATCGTTGTACCAACCAATCTAAATGTATCTGGTAATCCTCTCAATGTTAATAAATTTGATAATCTATTTGCCCTATTATAAAATGGTATTACTAATTCTTGAAATTCCAAACATGCATGGCTATTAAATAATTTAATCTAAATAATGAATCATTATTAATACACACATATATAATATATATAACATAATATTAATATAATTACTTCTTTTAAAATAGTATAAACAGGATATTCTAAATGAGAAAAGGAAACCAATAATTTAAAGAAATCAAGAGTATCTTCAAAACAAAGTTTTTGAATAGCAGGATGAATTAAAGGATAAGAATTCATTGCTTGAATACCAAGATACAAAAACTCTTTCCACTTTGAAAAATATAATAAATGGTCTTTTAAATAGGTTGATACATTTTTCCAAACATAAAACTTTTGTAACAACTCTGCCTCTTTTAACGATGTATTCGTAAAGGTTTTCAATATACTATTCTGAAAATTAACAATGAAAAAGAATAACTTTGTCTTTAGTGCAACCGATACACTAATGTTTGATAATATGATTTGATTAATCTTTTGTTTACAATGATCCAAGACTAAAAATATCTCTGATTCGCTATTGTTTCTACTATTGATTAAATTTAAATTATTATTGATACTAGCTAAAATATTGTTATTTAATATTGTTGTCAATTGTTCTGATTGTTGTTTTAAAAATGAATCAATTATATCTGATGATTGTTGTGATGTAGATGATGATTGTGAGTGTTGTTGCTGAGATGATGATGATGATGATGATGATTGTGGAGTAATGCCACCACCACCACTACTATTATTTATACCACCACTATTTGATAATGGTGTATTTAAATTTTGAACATTTGAAGTAGGTGTATTTAATTGTTGTTGCTGTTGTGTTCCTGATGGTTGAGGAAGTGTCATTATATCTTTTTCTCTCTATCTTTTTAAAAAGAAAGATAAATGGTCAGAAAACAAAATGAAAAAAAAAAAAAAACCTTTTGGAAAGGATCAGAAAAGAAAATGAAAAAAAATAAAAAAAATAAAAATAAAAATAAAATTGATCATATTCATGATTAGAGATATTGTTGTTTATTGTGAGGTTTGTTATTATGATTATGATTATGATTACTATTTACTTAAATAAATAAAATAAATAATAAAGTAATTTATAAACCTAAATCTTTGGAAACCATTTTAGAGGCAATGATATGATATTGAGATTTATGTTTGATAAAAGTAGATTTAGCCAATTCAGGATTAACCTTGTTTAATTCACGATAGAGTGGTCTAACAAATTTCATACGACCTTGAGAAGTTAAAAATTCTACAACCTTTGGTTCAATTCTCTTTACACCAGATTGTAAACACAATGTTTGCCATCTGAATTTGTATTCACTATTTACAACATCAGTGAAATGATAGAGTGAGTCCATCTTTTCCAAGACATCGATTGGGAGTGGTTTACCAGCAGTCAAGTGAATAAGAGTGTCTAAAAACAAAATAATTTGTTGAGTTTTAAATGATTTGATGACATTTTCAGTGGCATTGACACCTTGTTCTTTGATCCAAGTTTGTTCAGCCAAATCTTTGGCAACTTGAGCGGCACTAGATACAAATTTAACTTGATTGATTGGCATACCTGGTTTATTGAACCAACCTTCCCAATCGATATCTTTAATTTGTTCAGCTTTGCCATTCTCTGTAAAGTATTCAATGAAAAACTCTTTCATTTGAGCGGCAACAATACTTTGATAAGAGAATTTAATCATATATTGTTTTAACCAAGCTTCAAAATCTTTTACACCAACCAATGATTGAAGATAACACAATAAATTGAAACCCTTTTCATATGGAACAGAACTAAAAGCATCATCTGGATCAATACCATCAAGATTTGGAATCAATGCAGTCAATTCAGATTGACAATTGTGAGCAAAAAGGTCAATATCATCTTGTAAGTGTTTTAATCCATTCATTGCTTCAAAATCAAACAACTCTTCACCATAAAGACGAGCGAGAATCTTTCTCTCTAAAAATACTGTAAAACCTTCATTTAAAAAGAACTCTGACCAATATTTGTTTGTTACTAAATTACCAGAATAACTGTGACAAAATTCATGAACCAAAACATTTTCCAATGAACGATCGGTGGCCAAAAGAGTTGGGGTAACAAATGTTAATAATGGATTTTCCATACCACCATATGGGAAACTTGGTGGTAATAATAAGATATCAAATCTACCCCAAACATATGGAGTTAATAATTCTTCACCTGCAATAATAAATTTCTCTGTGTTGGCAAATTCATAAGCACCTGCATCAACCATTGATGGTTCTGACCATACTTTGGATCTTGGTCCAATTTCTCTTGATTCTAAATGACCAACAACAATTGCAATTAAATAAGTCTATATAGATATAATAATATTAATACACTCATCTATATTATTTAAAAAGAGTATTGTTTAAAACTTACTGGAATTGGAATTTCTTGGGTAAATGAAAAAACATTATTATCACCAGCTTCAGTTTTACCAGTTGATAAAGCACTCATCAAAGCAGTCAATGGTTTTGGTACTGTAATTTCACCTTGATATTTAACTTTATTACTTGGACTATCTTGACATGGCACTAATGATCTAGCATGAATACTATAATATAATAATAATGATGATGATATGATGATTGAATTATTAATAAGTCATTACATACATATAAAATCCCATTATTATTATTAACATTATTATTACTTACGCTTGACATTGAGAGAAAAGATATGGATGTTCTTTACCAGCAGTTTGTTCTTTACTTAACCATTGTAAAGCATTTGAATCAACAGTAGTGTTGTAATAAACTTTAACAATAAATTCTTTACCAGCAGTTCTTGAGCCTTCTGGAATTGTAATTTTTAAAGCTCTACCAAAAATTTTGTGTTCTTCAACAAGAGTAAACTAATAACATTGAATATTATTAATATGTAGAAATAAAATACATACTATAATAATCATAGAAGTAGTAATTGATTTAAACAATAAACTACAACAACAACAACAACAACGACTACTAGTAGTAAACATACATTGATTGGATTTGAAGTAGAATCAACACAATTTGAAACATCCAATTTATTAGTATCCAAGATTAAAAATTCAACATTATCCTTTACAACAGTTGAAGATACTTCAACATAACCTTGTAATTGTGATTTTTCAAAGTTTACAGTTAAAACTAAATTTAAAGAATTAACTTTACATTCATGTGAATTTGATAATGATGATGGATCCATCTTTAATATATATTTATTACTATTACTATGATTACTATGAGTTGAATTATAATAGAATAATAATATTGATATTAGTAAGACTAAAAAACTAATTGGTTTGATGCACTTCATTTGGCTTTGAATTTTTTCAAAAACAACTGGTGGCCACACTCACCCAAAAAAAATTGAAAAAAATTGAAAAAAAAATTAAAAAAAAAATTAAAAAAAAGAAAAAAAAAAAAAAAAGAAATCTCTCGTGCAAAAAAGAAGGACATCAAATTTCTCTTCGGAAGAACCAGGATATGTGTTTTATTGCGTTTGTGTAATATCTATCCAACAACTCAATTAAAATAATAAATCAATCAAAATTTATTAATTATCTTTTTGAAACTCTTCAACTGTAATAATTTTACCTGGGTTCATAATATTATCTGGATCGATAGCTTTTTTAATAGTTTTCATTAAATGAACGGCTTCATGTCCTAATTCTTGATCCAAATATTTCTATAAATTAAAAAAACTGAATTAATATCGAATTATGAAATATAGAATAAACTTATAATAATTACAATTTTTCCAAAAGAAACACCATGTTCACCTGTGCATGTACCATTGACTTTAATTGATCTATCAACTAAATTATGATTTATAAACTTTGCTTCTTTAACTTCATTTGGTTTAGTTGGATCAAATAAAATAAATAAATGGAAATTACCATCACCTGCATGTGCCTAAATATTAAGAAAAAAAGAAAAAACTATTAATCAACTACTCTTTAATAATAACAACAATAATAATACATACAACTAAAGGAGCTAATAAAGAAGTTTTTTTAATATCTTTTTTGGTTGCTTCAATAACATTTGATAATTCAGAAATTGGAACACAAGCATCAGTAATCCAAACCTCAGAGGTAGGTCTAAGTACTTTTGAAGACCAAAGAGCAATCTTTCTAGCCAACCAAAGACCATCTTTTTCTTCATCTGTTTTGGAAAATTTAAATTCCAAAGCATTGAAATTTTTAGATATTAATTCAACCTTTTCAATTTGTTCTTGAACCACAGCTTCTGAGCCTTCAAATTCAAACAAAAGGGTCGGCTTCTCTGAAAATGATGATCCACTAGCCATATTGACTGCTTTCATCATCACCTCATCCATCAACTCAACTCTACCAATATGTACACCACTTTGAATAGTTTTGATGACTGTGTTTGAAGCAGATTGAATATCATCAAATGTTACCATTGAAACTCTAGTTGATTCTGGTAATGGTACAATTTTTAATGTAGCCTCTGTAGTAATACCAAGAGTACCTTCGGATCCAATGAAAAGATGAGTTAAATCATAACCAGCAGAGGATTTCTTTGCTTTTGATCTGGTATTGACCAAGTTTGTATTTGGTAAAATTACTCTTAATGAGAGTACATTATCTTTCATTGTACCATAACGTACAGCATGAGTACCACTACAACTAGTGCCAACCATACCACCAATAGATGCACCAGGTCCTGGATCAACTGGGAAAAAGTAACCTTGTTTCTTGAGCTCTTCATTTAAATCACCATAGGAAATACCTGGTTGAACAATGCAATAGAGATCATCGCCACAAATTTGAAGTATCTTTCTCATATTTCTAAAATCAATACTAATACCACCATTGGTGGCAATGGTGTGACCCTCTAATGATGTACCCGATCCATAGGGAATAATTGGTATTTTAAATCTTTTACAAATCTCTACAAATTTAATAACCTCCTCTTCATTTAATGGATAAAAAATTGCATCTGGGTTTTGACGCTCATGATAACTAAAATCTTTACCATGTGCATCTCTATCTTGTATATTGGTTACAAATCTATCTTGAAATAATAATACAAATTCTTTGATTGCTTCTTCTGGTATTCTAGATCTAATTTCATTTAAACTATTAATTTCTTTCTTTTTCTCTTCTTCTAAATATGTAATTGTTGTTAACTGTATATACAAATAATAATTAATGATGAATTAATTATTTTATTCATAAACCAAATCATTTATCTGAAAATGTATTATTTACCAATCCAAATAGACCTAGACCAGTTGTAAATAATATTTTACTATTATTATTTATTGATGTTGATGTTGATGTTGATGATGAAGAATTAAATGATTCATTTTTAAAATTAGATTTATAATTATTAGATGATAATCTATTAATTGATAAAGAATTTTTAAAACTAGAAATTCTTTTTAAAGATTGTTGATTTGATATAAAGTTATTGATTACTCTTTTCATCACTATTTCTTGTAGGTAAAGTAATAAATTTATTACCTTGATTTACAAAAAAAGACTGCACAATAATGAAGATCTTTTTAAAAAAAAAAAAAAAAATGAAGGCAAGTCTTTGGGATTTTTTTTAAAAATATTTTTTTTAATTTTTTTTTATTTTTTTTTATAAAAACACAAAGACGAATATATCAATTATTATTGATAATTTTTAAAAGTTATTTCTTTGTTGAGGGTTTTGTTGAAATTGAAAAGATTGCATTTGGTTATAATAGTTTTGATATCCTTTGTATGGATTTGAAATGTCTGCTTGTTGTTGTTGAGTTTGTTGTTGTTGATTTTGTTGTTGTGGATGATGTGCAGTGGTTTGTTGATTAAAATTAGTGTTTTTTGGAGAGTTTGACAATTGTGGGCTGGCAGCAGATTGATTTGAATTCAATTTTTGAGTATTTGGATCTTGAAAAGCGCCAGTGTTATATGATGGATAACCATAGTTTCCTTTGAAACCATCTTGTTCTTCACTATAACCACTTTGTGGGTGATATCTAGCTTGGACTGGGTATGGCTTGGGTGGGGCTGGGAAATATGGATATTGTGGCATTTGTTGATAGAAATATGGATAGCTTGGTGGATATTGGTATGGAACAAATGGTGAGTGTGGTGATTGTGGAAGTGGTGGTGATTGAGATTGTTGTTGTTGGGTATTGTTAAGGTTTTGTTGTTGAGTAGAATCTTGATGGAATTTACCACTTTGTTCACGATTGTAGGCTGGGTTGGAATTTCCACTGTTTCTAAATGAATTTTGTTTGTTGGTTTGATTGTCGTTTACTGGTGATGAAGTTCTATTATATTGTGGTTGTTGTGGTTGTTGTGGTTGTTGAACTTGTTGGTGTGGTTGATATTGATTATCATGGAATTGAGATCTAACTCTAAAATCGGAATCATCGAAAAATGGTTGGGCCATTGGTACCATATATGGTTGTTGGAAATAATTTGCGTATTGAAGATGCATATCATTTTCAGACATACCATGACCATCCATTGGATTAATTTGTTGCATACCAAGTTGATTCATCATTGGGAATACTTGATATTGGTGAAGATTATTATTTGGTTGTTGTTGTTGAACTTGTTGATTTTGTTGTTGAACTTGTTGGTTTTGTTGATGTAATTGTTGGTTCATGTGATGATGTTGTTGGTGGTGTTGTTGAACTGGTTGTTGTACTGGTTGTTGAACTGGTTTATTTTGAACAACTGGTGGAATAATGGTGGATTGAATATCGACAGTAGATTGGACATCTGATGGGTTCTTTCCAAATTGAACATCAAAGTTTGGATCAAAACTAACTGAATCTGGTAAAGCAACTGGAGTATCGATCATTTTATTTTGTTTGCCAAATGGACGACCACTAACAGGTGATTGTTCTTTAGGTTTCCAAGCGTGAGCTGTACCTGGTTTTTGACCAAAGTTTTGTCTTTGTGGGGTGGATGGAGTGGTAGTGGCAGCAGCAGATGGTTGTTGGACAGATGATTGTTGAACTGGTGCAGCAACAGTTTGTTGACCAATGCTTGAAGTTGCAGAAGCAGGTTGTTGAACTGGAACAGCAACTGGAGTAGTTTGAGTTGGTGCAGTTTCAACAGTGGCAGATGTTGATGGAGCATTGGTAGTTGGTTGTTGAACAACTGGTTGTGGAGCTGGTGTAGCAGCTGGAGCAACAACAGGGGTTGGTGTGGCAACTGGTGCAGCAACAGTAGCAGTGGCAGTAGTAGTAGCAGCTGCAGCTGGAGTTGGGGTAGCAACTGGAGTTGATGTGGCAACTGGGGCAACAGCAGTGGTGGCTGGAGTAGAAGCTGGTTGTTGAGTGGCAACTGGGGCAACAGCAGTTGGGGCTGGTGTAACAACTGGAGTTGGTTTTGGTTTTGGACCAGAGGTGAGGGCTTCTAAATATGATTGAGGAGTTGGTGCAGATGCAGAGGTTGGTGTGGTGGTGGCAGGAGCTGGTGTAGAGACTGGTGTGGCGGCAGGAGTAGTAGTTTGTTGAGCTGGTGTAGTGTTAGTGTTGGTAGTGGCGGTGGTGGTAGTAGTTGATGGAGCAGCGGTAGTATTATTTGATGAGGATGATGATGGAGCGTTATTGGTAGCAGATGTGGTAGTTGTATTCGAGCTGTTATTTTTAACTGGAGCAGGTGCTTGCTTTTGTTGTTGTTGTTGTTGTTGTTGCTTAATTTCGTTTTCCTTTAAAAAGTCAACCATAGTCTTTCCTTTACTAATAGATGGATAAGAAACATTATTTTCGGTAGTTGTCTCTGTACCAGTAGTAGTGGCGGTAGTAGTGGTTGATGGAGTGGTTGTGGTTGTAGTAGTAGTTGTTTGTGGTGGTGATGGTAAAGTATTGGTTGATGGAGTATTATTTTGTTCTTTAGCAGCTTGTTGTTGAATTTGAGCATGCATAGTGTGTGGTCTTCTTGAGACTTGTCTGTT
Organism: Polysphondylium violaceum; assembly: GCA_000277445.1. Classification (NCBI taxonomy): domain Eukaryota; phylum Evosea; class Eumycetozoa; order Dictyosteliales; family Dictyosteliaceae; genus Polysphondylium; species Polysphondylium violaceum. Next base: position 949 of record AJWJ01000696.1, on the reverse strand, counting down.
TGGTTGTGATTGTTGTGGTGATCCTTCACCATTGTTATTCTTTTTATAATCTCCTCTAACTTTACGTTCTTTATCATTTGTACCATTTTCTATATAAATAATAAGAATGATGATTAATATGTGATGGTGATGATGAATAAACCATATGAACACTTCGAGATATTTACCATTCTTATCTTTCTTTAAACCTTTACCACCCTTTTGACCATCTTCCTTTTTACTATTGATTGATCTATTATTTGATTCGTTGTCTTTTTGGGACTTTAATTTTTGCTCTGGCTATAATATGATCAGAAAAAGCAAAGTTAGTACATACATAAACTTTTTTCTGCATGTGTATTTTTTTTTTTTTGATTTTTTTTTTTTTTTTTTTTCGATATCTCTTCTTGAAAATAATACAGTGAGAGGAGCACAATAACAAATGAAAAAGAATATTATCAAAGATACTACTTACTTTCTTCTTTGTAACCTCAGTCCAGTGACCATTTTCAGCTTTAATTACTCCTTCAATAACATATGCAATAGTAGTCTCGACAGAGAAACCACATTGTTGTAAAGCAGAAATTACATCATCCTCTGACCAATTTGGATAAATTTCTCTAAATCTTCTGATTTCATCTCTATGATCATTATTGCTTCCATTGGAATCTGTAGATTTATTGTTGTTGTTGTTTATATCAGTACCACCTTTTTTACCACCAGTTACTCCAGTTGATTTATTTTTTGCTCCTGCTGTTTCTTTTTGCACCATTTTATATCTCTAAAGTGTATGTGTATGTTTTGTTGTTGTTTTTGTTGTTGTGTGTGAGGGATGTGTATCTTTTTTTTGTTGAAAAAAATGTATTAATAATTGTATTAATAAAAAAAAAAAAGTTATCTATGATGAAGGAAAAAAAAAATTTGGAAGATCTAATTTTGTGTGAAAATGAAGAAAAATTTAAAAAAAAAA
>AJWJ01000695.1:0-10259 GCA_000277445.1 Polysphondylium violaceum | reverse complement strand
TGTATAGATAATAGGATACAATTACTACTTGTATGCATTATCATTACATATTAAAATTACCCATTTGTAATTCAAAACGCATTACCGTTTTTGGAAATAATTCAATATCCCTTAATAACGGATCTGATATCTGGATTATCCTTAAATAGAAAATTGGTTTTTGAATGCTAAACTATAAAAGATAAATGTTATGTAAATAAACTTCAGTTGGCTAAAAGCTTTATTTGTTATTGATTATCTTTATTTTATCTATATATATATATCGCACTAATTATACAATGATAATAAATACATGTATCATTGTTTTTTAAAATTAATGTATCTTTAAACCTTTTAATTTGCAATTTCAATAAATTAGAATCTATTGAATTTTAAATTAATTATTTAAATTTATTCACTCTCCAAACCCTATAAGATAATAGTTAATCGCATCATTTAATATCTAGTATCTAGAATCTGAAATCTGGATTATCCATAATTAGAACATTGGTATTTAAATCCTTAAGGTTAAAAACAACAGAAAATTATTATGTACATCACATCTAAATTTACCAGGTTTAGATTATCTATATTTATACCATATTTTTAGTTTTATAAACTTTGAAAATTTGAACCATTCATGTTTTTAAGAACGACAACACAAAAGCAGTAAATATCTTGAGAATGAAAATCGAAAAATGAAAAAATTTAAATTTTAAATGTTTTTTTTAGAGAAAAAAAATTAGAATCAATTACAAAAATATGTGTTTGTATTTTATTGGTTTGAATCAAAACATTAGATATAATAGAATTTAAAGACAAAATTTTGTGAAGACAGGGATCTTTTTTTTAAGAGGTTGGGATTTCTGGGCAAAGAATATAATATTTATGATGATAAGAGTTTTAAAAAAAACTTTCATTTTATTTATCTCTATATAATTGGCTACTCTTTATACAACCAAGTCACAAAAAACTAACATCTCCTCTTTTTTTTATATTTATTTTTTGTTAAAAAACTCAATCACGAATAAAAAAAACTATCTGAAAATCAAAAATCATTGTGTTTGGTGGTAAGATATGAGTAAAAATTTGAATACTTTTTTTTAAAAAAGAGGTGATGTTCAAGCATAGATTTATAGTGATAGATTCAAAAGAGATATAAGATAAGATTTATTTTTATATTTTTTTGTCTATTTGTTTATGATTCTATCATTTTACAGATGAGGAATAAATGATTTACCTCTAATAATCATTTCTTTAAAAATACTCACCCCATAGCGTCATTTTACATGACAAAAAGAGAATATTGATGGGAATAACAAAAAAATTAAAAATAAATTTTTGATTTATACATACACAAATAATTCGATCCACATATTTATTTAGGTATACAAATAACAAAAATAAATACTTTTTTTCTTTTTCAGATATCTAAAAGAGATAAAAGCTTGGGGGTGTTGCACATTTTTTTGGACAGAAAAGAGGGGATTGTACACATTTTTACCAAAAAAAAAAAAAAATCTCGTCATGATTTTATGAAATAAAAAAAACGAAGGGGGTATATTGTACACATTTTCCTGCAACAACTAGGATAATCTTTTTCGATCTTCGCCATTTGCTATCTAATAATCATAGATAATGCCAAAGAGTATGAGCCAATACGGACATTTGTATATACATAACTATGAACAAGTGGTGGTAATACACAAATTTTGGAAATTAGGAAATGTTTATGAATGCAACTACTATAAAAGCCAGCAACACCAAGTTAGATTCTATAACATTATTGTTTGTTTCAATTTGTTTTAAAATGAACATTGTAAAAAAATACTTAATTGCCACCAGATCATTCTTTAATATCACTTGTTTTGTTTTCCTTTTAGAGGGAATTATAGTTTCCTACGTCCAAACTCAATCTATTCATTTGGGTAAACTTGTATTGGTATTTTTATTATCAGTTTTGACTCACAATATGAGTTATTTAGCCAACTCTTTGATTGATTTTTGCACTGGGTCCGATGTTGCAGAAACTTCCAATGACAGAACTTTGTTTGAATTGATAACTTTTAAAGAGTTGTATCTTTTTTTAGTATTTATTTCATGTTTAATTTGTTCATTGTTATTCATTGTTTACAATGTTTTTAGTGTTATCGAGTTTTATCAATTTTTATATTTTGTCATCTTTCAAGTCATTTGTGCATGGATCTATACTCCTTTGAAATATTTTGCAATGGGCCATATCATTTTTTCTGGATTTTTTATGTCAGTCTACTTTTGGGCCATCTTTGTTTGCACTGGATCCTTTCCAGTTTGGGGACCTGAAGTTAAATATAGCCTCTTAACACCCATTCTACTTACTTTAGCTATACATGGAAATTATATTAGAGGTATTATAGATTTTATTCATATTCGTAATTCATACTTTTTCCATTTAAAGTAATATTAATGAGTAAAAACAAAAATAATTTTTATAATAGATTACGATGCAGATAAAAAAGCAAAAATTTATACCACAGCTACTATTTTTAAAAAAAAAAAATGCAATATATCTTAGTTACTTTTTATCTTACTTGTAATGTATTAGATTTAAGGCATTTATTTTTAAAATATTATATTAATACGTAATTTTCAAATAATATTAGAGCAACACTTTTTAATATTTATTTAATTATAGATTTAAAAAACTATTTTCTTTTTTTGCCATTACTCAGTTTAATTCCATTATTATCATTATTAAACAAAGCTAAAAATGGTGATACAGTAATGTTAAATTGGAGAAAAATTAAATTAATCTACCTCTATATTATTTTATTACTATTATCAATTTTTTTGGGTGGTAAAATATAAAAATTAAATATAATATATCAAAAATATAAATAAAATGATTACACTCTATTTGATTTATAATTAAAAAATACAGAAGGAGGAGAAGTAAGATAATAAATTTATTATTTTAAAGCTCTTGCAATTTTTGCAACTTTAACGAGTAAATCTTTTTCTGGTAATTTATCAGAAGAAGAAACTTCAATATTTAAAGCAGAAACCAAACTTGAATGACCTGGAACCAATAAAAGAATGAGATAATATATTCCATCCAAAGCAGATTCACCCACAATAACAGCGGCATCTCTAAACAACACCACCTTGTTATAAGTTTCACCATCAAAATTGGATGGATGAGGAGATGGAGTGATTGAAAGATGAGCTTTTGGATTGGATTTCTTTGTAATTTGATGAATAGTTTCCCAACCAATTTTTAAATGTTCTATACAGGATAATTCAATTTCTTTTTTAAAATCTCTAACTTTTTGTCCCAATTCTATACATTGATTGAGAGTTTTAATTTCTGAAAATGATTTTATAGTTTCCAAGAATGAAGAGTAGATTGATTTCAAACACTTTAATGTTCTTAGTCTAAGCTCAATGATTTTTGAAAGATCTTCAGAATTTTCTTGAGAAAGTAAATCAAAAGTTCTGGGTGATGTTGAAAACAGCTCTGTTGAACTACTATTGAGTGATGAAATGGTTTTGTTTGTATTGCCACCAAATAAAGGTGGAGTTGCAACTGGTGTTGTTGAACTATTGTTGTTTTTAATATCGATAGATGATGATGCTCTAATAGGTGGTTTATGAGTTGACGAAGAGATGGCCAACTGTGGTGTTGAACTGGATGATGTAGAAATTGGTTTTGGTTTTGTGGTGGCTGCAATTGGTTGTTGATTGGTGTTTATAGTTGATGCCGATCCTGTGACATCGCTCGAAGAGGTTGTACAATCTTCATTTGCGTTGAGTGGTGGAATTGGTAATGGTCTGTGATTAACATGTGGTTTGATAAAAGATGATTGTGAAACTGTAACTGAACGAGCTGGCAACTCAATCTTGTGATTCTCTGACACTGATACATCTGTCATTGCTCGTGAGATTTTGTTTATAATTGGTTCTTTGTTGGCAACGCCATTTGCATTGTTGTTGAGTGTATTATTTAATAGATTTGGATTTGATAAGCCAACTCTTAATGGGACCATAGGTCTAAATGATGGCGAGGATGAAAGAATTGAAGGTGAGGATGAAAGGGGTGAGGCTGATGATGGTACAAATGATGATGATGATGGTGATGACGATGATGAAGAGGATCCCGACGATGTTGACAATGGTGATGATGGGATGGGTGGTGGGATGGTAGTTGGTTTTCTTGGAGGTGTAAAGGTTGGTTTGTTTTGTTGAGGTGGTGGAGCTGGTGGAGAATTTTGTTGTTGTTGTTTGATAGAGGAAAAAATAAAAGAGGCATCTTTGGACATTAGTGTAGAGCCACCTGGTGACTCTGAAAATGTCACAGAAGAGACCAATGGTGTTGAAGGCGATGGTGAAAATAGTGTCTCTGTTTTGTGTTGTAAAAAGGCCTCTATATTTTCAAAAGAAGGTCTCTTTGTGTGATCCTTGTGGAGGCAAGACTCTATGATCTTCTTCATGTCTCCTTCGATTTCCTGGGGAATAAATGGTGCTAAATTTTCTTCTCTTACTTTTGCAAGCTCCAAGTAGCCCAATTGATCATACTCTTGATATGGTCTCTTGTTTGTGAGAATTTCAATCAAACAAGCGCCATAACTCCAAACGTCGGCCGCTCTAGAAAACTTTTTCTGTGTAAAAACCTCGGGCGACATATATAAAAATGAGCCCTCTACGGTGGGACCATAAAACGATCGAGATGAGCTTGTGGCTAGACCAAAATCAGCAATCTTAATCGACACTGGTGCGTCTTGTGACAAACTGACCAATAAAAAGTTTTGAGGCTTGAGGTCCAAATGTAAAATTTCATTTCTATGTAAAAAACACATGCCCTTTGCAATATCGTAGGCCATTTTGAGACGAAGTTGTGGCGAAAAAGAGTATTGGGGATTGTGTAGATATTTATCCAAACTTCCGCCTTCAATGTACTCGAGTACCAAGCATTTTGGTGACACACAAAATCCGACAAAGTGCACAATGTTGGGATGATGTAAGAGCTCTTTGTGCATCTCCAACTCTTTTTCAAACTCAGATCCATCACTGAGCTCTGAGATGACCTTGACGGCCACCGACAATCCTCTCCACTTGGCCTTATAGATGGCACCATAGCCACCGCCACCAATCACATTGCCCATTTCGAGCTCTTTATAATCCAAAACCTGTGACATTTTACTATCGATTTTGATGGTGAATATATAACGACCGGCATTTGAGATATCGACAGCGATCAATTCCCTAACCTTGGTGGTGCAAACGACAACCATCTCCACTAAAATTTCCAACGACGATCCCTTTTTAATCACACCGCTGCTGGGTGAGAATGTGAGTTTGACATTAGCGGATGGAATGGGGATGTTGCAAAAATTGAATGACAATTTGTTGTTTCCCTCATTGTTGATTCTAATCTTATCTTTTAAAACTACGCCTACTTTGCATTTCTCGCCCTCTCTGAGTCCAAAATCAAAATGAAATTTGGAAAATTTTGCTGCCCCTGTATTTGATTTTTCATCACCTAGAGTTTGGAATGATGTTAGAAAACCTGTGTGCTGATTGATTTGCTGCTGCCTTATCCTATTATAGATATAATGCGTGTAATGTGGCGTCGTTTTTGGGGTGTGGCGGTGGTTCTCCCCAAAAATTTTATTTTCAATAATATCTAAAAAGGATCCTTCACAAAAAAGATTTTTTTTTTTTTTTTTTCGTCAAAGAGATATTTTTTTCCCTTTGTGAAGAAATCAAATCGATCAAAATATTTTTTAAAGTAAACAAATTTTCACAAAAAAAATATCACCAAGTGTGTGTAGGAGGGTGTGTGATGGCATGTGGGCGCGTTTTTGTTATGTGGGTGTTGACAAGGAGTGTGGCATATTATTTCGGTGTGTTTTTTAGTTTTTTTTTTGGGGGATTTTATCGCAAGGCAAACAAAAGAAAAAAAAAAAAAAAGATACTTTTTATAAAAATAAAGAATATGTGAAGGGGGAGATTATTATGAGAAAATATTTGCAGAGATTACAAAAAAAGAAAAAAAGGTGTGCGAAGGCCCCACAGTGTTATATGAATCCATCTCTATCTATTGTTTATCTTTTCTTTTAAAATGTATTGAATATTCAAATAAACACCTTCTAATTATATATTATTACTGCTAGTACTATGATGATGATTATTGAGCTATATATCATAGCGATGTACACATAAACACTAATATTATCTGTGTGAAAGCGAGTGAAAATGAGTGATATGAGTTTTGAACTTACTTGGATAAATTGAATGTCTTGCTCTGTATTGTGATTTATGTCTATCTTCTATTGATTGTTCCAAAAGTAGGATTTTTAAATCTTCAAATTCTTTACCTTCTAAAACACCTGAACATCCTCTGTTTTAAAATTGTTTTAAATTAGTATTTTAAAAAAGAATGATTGCCATCATATTTACTTTTTTAATAGTTCGTGAAGAATTTCATCATCAACATCATCATATTGGGTTTCATTGGGATTATACCAATTATCCCATTCTTCTGAAGAGACAATCATATTTGAAGCGTTGAGATATTATTACTGAATTACTCTGTGTGTCGTATAGTTGAATCGGTAAGGTTTAAAACAAAAAAAAAATTGATTGGAAAAATGGTTGATTGATCTTGACTTGTTCTTTTTTTTTTTTCTTCTTGTTGAATTATTCTTTCTCTCTTGTGAGGGAAAAGATTTAGATAATAAATAATTTAAATAAATAGGTGCACTTTTGCGAATTTTGAAAATGAAAAAAAAAGAAGGGTCTTTTTTTTGAATTTGCTCTTTTTTTAAAAAAAGTGTGCGATTGTGTGTTTTTTTAGCTTTTGTTTTTTTTTTTTTTTTTTTAATTTATAATGGCGAAAAGCTTGAATCGATGATGTGCAAGATAAGATGGATATGGGGGTTTTTGGTTGGGTGTGAATATGTGAAATTAAATTATGTGTGTGGATTTAGAATATTGCGAATTCAGGAAAATAGTTGTTGGGAATTATGGAAAAAAGTGTTGTATGTGTTGAAACAAGAAAATAAAAATAAAACCGAGAATAAGCCACTACTAGCTAGTACAGTGAGTTGTTGGCTTTGTGTGTGTATCTATGAGATTATGGAATTACAAAAAATAAAAAGAAAAAGGCACTATCGTTGATATAAAAGGAGTGTATGTTCAAATAAAGTCCAAAATTGAATCGCGATAGGAATAAAAAGATCACTACAATTAGAATTAGATGTGATTGTTGTGGTTGTGTGGTTCTGTTCTGAGGTTATGTGTGTTGAGGCTATTATTACAAAAAAATAAAAAATAAAAAAATCCCGGTTTGTTTTTGGAGATCGTGTTGAGAGCCGAGAGGAGAGTCAAAAGAGATATTAATATGACAAAGAAAGAGTGTGTGTGTGTCTATGGGGGTGTGTGTCTATGGGGTGTGTGTGTCTATAATTATTATGTGTGTATAGACCTTTTTTTAGAACACAGAGATGTTGTGTTGTGTTGTGTTGCTGTGTATGAGTATTTTGTGGATTGTGGTGATGTTTGCACGGCACTAAAAGTGTGTAGAGTGATAGAAAAAAAAAATTGTGCTTCTACTGGTGGACACCCCCTTTTTCAATCTTTGCTTCTCAAACAAAGTGAATGCGAAATTGGCTCACTAAATGTGACCGAGGGTAGGTGCCCTCCACAAAATAAAAATTTCAAAAAAAAAAAATTAAAAAAAAATAAAAAAAAAAAGAATTTTTAGATATCTAACATTTTTTATTTATCAAGATTCATCATCAGATGATGAGGAAAAGAATTGAAAATCTTCCTCATCCGCGATTGCATGGCAATCTTCTTGATCAAATATATCCACTCTCTTGTTTGTTTTCATTTGTTGCACTCTTTCAAATTCATCCGGTTTTATTTGTTTCTCCTCTTGCTCTTGTTGTTCTGTATCACTTTCAAAATCAAATTCTCCACTTTCATCCATTTGATTCAATTCTTGTTGTTTATCATCACTATCAATATCACTATGATCACAGTCATTGGTTTCTTTGGTGGCTTTTTTGGTGGCTTTTGACTTTTGGGCACCATCTTGGCCACCAACATTTTTTGTAAAATTGGGGGCGCTAAAAATTTCGTCTTCGATATCAGCGTCGCTGAGATTGTCTTTGGTGGTGGTTGAGAGTGAATCATCAACGTTCATGGTATTTTTAGAGTGATCTTGATCGTTCCCCTCATTGTTGCCACCACTAATTTTAGCAGAGCAAAAGATTGATTTCTTTGTTGCTGGTATATAGTGTGAGAATGAGAAGTCTGTAGAGAATGAGCTGGGGTTAATACATATCATCTCGTGAGAGTTGTGCTCGTATTGGTCGGCTTTGTCTCCCAATACCAATACATTTGGTAGGGGGTAGACTGAAAGTGCATGATCATAGTTCCAATAAATAGGTCTATCTTCTATAGATAAATTACATAGATGTCCATTGCTACATATCGATGCTATGAGCTAATTGTAAATGTGTATAAGATGAGATTGAACTATTAGTATTTGTATTGGTTAATAGCAATTACACCATTACTTACATGTTGAGAAATATCCCATTCATCAGATGGTTCAATAATACAATGTCTTCTCATTCTATTGACTAAATCATCACGAAACACTATAATTTCTTGAGTACAGTATCTAATACGACAGGGATTGGTTGTAAATATCGAGTTTGGTACCTTTGCTTTAAAATCTTTAACAAATGCATTTGGTATTGATGATTTTGGTAATATATTAATCAATGAGCCTATAGGATCGGTTGGTCTGTAAAGTTAAAGTTAATATCAAAAGTATAATGTATCGGTAAAACACAATGGCATATTATTCTATCAATATTTACCCAGGTACAAAGATAAATCTAGTATTTGAAAAGTTGGAATGTTTAGTTATGATGGAAGCCAAGTTATCAAAATAGGATTTTAAATTATACTGCGAGCCATTTGAAAGGGGATGTTCGGTAAAGTTACCCATCAACACGATTGCAAATGGTGGATCTTCATTATAACTCTCCAACACGTAATCCAACTTTTCCAACACCAATTCAGAATCCAACCAAACATCGCATAAAAACAAAATTGCATTGTCCTCCATTTCCTTTTCATACTTTTCCAATCTTTCCAATACCTTGTTGGATGGTAATCCACCAAACATATCGGTTTGTTGTAAATATTCCAATGATTCTTTTCTTTCTTCAACAGGTGGTAATAATATTTTCTATATCAATGGTATTGTTATTATTTGCTCCGACGGTTGATATCTATATCTGTGGTCTGACTATTGCTACTATTATTATTAATACATACATCGGCAATAAAGGTTTTACCAACCAATTCACCATATACTTGTACAATTGAACCTTCGGTAATTAAACCCAATTCAAATTCTGCTTTTGAGAAATCCAATGGCACGTTTGTATTTAAATCCTCGAGATAATAAGAGTCTTCTGTGATTTGAGATATAGTGCCTAAAACAATCTTTTTGCCTTGATTGCCCAACAAAGAGCTCAATGGAGTCAATGAGTTGAAATCTCTTTTAAACAACTGTGAGGGAATCGATGGTTGTAAAAATAATTTATGTCTTTCTAATCTTTGATACACTCTTTCATATCTTCTTTTATATAACAACGATTTTGAAATTGCATCTGAATGCAATGATCTATCGTATTCTTCACATCTATTGTTTGTTATTACTATGATATTAATATATAATCTGTCTATCTATCTCTCTAATCTACTGTATACAATACTTTATAAATTGTTTATGATTTGAATCAAATGAAAATAAGGGAACATCAAACGCACCTATCACTGTTAATGCATCTTTTTCAATCTCTCCTTTATCATTTTCAGATTTTATATTATGAATTGCTTTCTCTATAATTGATAGATCTATTAAATTATCCTTTACTGTTAAGTGTGGGTATTGTTATTATTAATATACTATTGTATATTCATAATCTATAAACATACATTGATTCTTATCAATATTCTTTAAAATATCATCGATAAATTGTTGTACCTGATTTTTTTTATTCTCTTTATTTATTATATTGATGATATGCTTCATAGCATCTCCTTTCATAGAGAAACCATTTAGGGAAAATGATTTAGTAACGAGTTTTTTCCATTGTAGATCCATTGTCGTCTTAGAATATTATTGGTAGTTGATCTAAATGTTTTAGTTTTAATATGAAAAAGCTTTTTACAATCCCTATTTCATATCACACACGGGTGTACCTTTTTTTTTT
>AJWJ01000694.1:0-10265 GCA_000277445.1 Polysphondylium violaceum | reverse complement strand
TTTTTTTTTTTTTTTTTTTTTCATTTATATTTTTTTAATCAATTATTGTCTCATACCCTTACCACAAGAAAAAGTGTTACAAGTAACATTCTCTTTTTAATCTCTTTGTTTGGACAATGATGGAAGATTCATTTTTTTTGATTCATTGAATTTAGAAAGAATCTTTTTTTTTTTTATTTATATTTTTTAAAAAAATTTTGTTGATTGTGAAAAGAAATCGATTAAGATCCCTATCAACAATGAAAAAAAATTAAACCATTCTTTTTGTAGATATTAAAATCACAATGACAAAAGTAAATATAAATATTTATAAATACTATCGTATAATTATATTAATATATATATAAAAAAAAAAGGAAAAAGATCATTCTCAACATAAAAGAGTCAAGATTAATATCTTAAGTGCTGACCTTTATGAAGGAACAGATCCAAATGGAATGAGGTAAATATTATAGAATGCAACATAGATACTCTAAATATATTAATGATTACATTTAGTGATCCCTATTGCCGTATAGGTAAAGATGGTAAAATTGGAAAGAAATGGATAACAAAGACCAAAGTTATACAAAGAACATTGAAGCCCAATTGGAATGAAGAAGAGCTCTTCTATGTCTCTGCAAAGAAACAAAAACTTTACTTTGAAGTTTGGGATAGAGATCCATATTTTGATGATTATATGGGTACCTTTGAAATCAATGCCTATGAATGTGATAAATATGTCTGTCATGACGTTGATTTGAAAAAAGGTTCAAAAGTAACTGGTAGATTACTATTCTCAATATCTCCATTACATGTATCTCCATTTTAAAAATAAAACTATCATTTATTATTTTTCCTGACCCTAAAAATTTGAATTGTTTTGGTTTTTAAAATGGTTGTAACAAAGGTTTACCAGAGAGTATATGATAAAAAGAGTCATGACTTTCAAAAAAACTGGTGGATGCTCTAATCCAGGGAGTTATTGATAAGACATGAAGGATAGGCCCCTGAAGGGTCCTACATATAGTTGTTAAGTGGAAAATGTACATTTTTTTCCCTCCAAAAAAAAACGTTTTTTTTTTTTACTAAGGGTGAAGGAGGATGTGAAAAAATGTCATTTTTTTAATTATTGGTAGAAAGTATGACAGAAAATAAAACAACAACATCAACATCAACATTGGGCATATATAAAGATGTTGGAATTACAAATGAATATCAAAGCTATAGGAATAGCAACAATAGTAATAATATAAAGAGTAGTGGTGGGAATGTGTATCGTAATAATACTGGTTATTCAAGGGATAGATATTCAAAGCCTTATGATAGAAATAGTCATAATAATAATCATAATAATAATAATAACAATAACAAGAGTAACCATAGTAGTAGTCATGAAAACAAAAGAGAGTGCACATTAAAGTCTCTGCCAAATATTTTAAAAATTCAAAACGAGAGTGACCCTGTAAAACTAAAGGCTAGACAAAAACAAATCGATTATGGTAAAAATACAATTGGATATGATAATTATACAAGTCAAGTACCAAAGTATGTTGTGTAGTGTGATTGCTATTATTATATCATAAATATTAATATCTTACCACCAATAGACATACAAGAGCGAAAGAACATCCTAAAACACCTGATAGAAATCAAAAATGTAGTAGAAGAAGTTGGTTGGGCCAAATAAAGAAATGGAGAAGAGAGTTACATAAATATGATCCAAATGGTGGAAAAGATGATGAAAATTTTAGTGATCAAGATGACGATGATGATGATGATGATGAAAGAGATAGAAAACATAAAAAATCAACATCATCTATGAACAACAACGACGACGACAAGAGTGTAAATAATTTAGAAATTTCAATAGAAAGTAAAGTAATTGGTAATTCAAATGTCGAGGAAATAAATCAAAAACAACAAGAACAAGAAGAAATAGAGGAGATAGAAGAGTTTGATCCAGAAGAAAATCAAGACCTTTTAAATTTATTACTTCAAAATTCATCAACTTCTTCTACAGTATCTACTCCCCCCAATTAATAGTGCTTTAAGTATTATTATTTTGTAAATAGACAACACATTTTCAATAAAACTATTATTTATTACTTTATAATACTTCAAATCAAAATGGAGCAACAAAAAAACGAGGAAAAAAATTTCGTTCGATTTTTTTAATTTTTTTTTTTCATTTGAAACTATTACACGACACAAATATACATATACATAAAAGATGACAATCTCTGCTAAATCACGTTTAAAGCTATGTGATCCATTTTGTACTAGAAAGCCAATCAAAGATGAAAATGCAAATAAAGATAGACCTGTTAAATCAAAGAAATCAAATGCTGTATCTAAATCATTAAAACAAATGATGGAAGGTGTTGAGTTGATTAAATCTATTGATAAAAAGAAAAAGGAATTGGAAAAGAGTGCAAAAAGAAATGCAAAGAAATTAGAAAAACAACAACAAGAACAACAACAACAAGACTTAGAGAATAATAATGATAATGATAATGATAAAACTACCACCACTACCACCACTACTACAACAACTACAACTACTACAACGACAAAAACAATTCAACAAGATACAAATTTATCAATACCAACCTCAACTAAACCATTAAATTTAACAAATAGTAATAAAAAAGAAAAAAAAGTAGATAAAAGTATAGATAACAAAGTGGTTAAAGAGAATAAAGAAAAAGAATCAAGAATTCAAAATGAATTAAAACAAGAATACTCTAAACTCAACCAACTTTATAGAGGTGGTAAAGAAGATAAACCAATCGATAGTAAAACAGGACTAGAGTTGGATGATCAAGTCGATGAAACTACATTAAAAAAACATAGAAATGAAAATCATCAACAATATCTTGATCGTGTCAACAAAGAGATTGCTAAAAAGGCTAAAAAGAACTCAACCACCTATCAAAAGAGAAAAGAATATTTCGATGAAAAGAAATTAAAGGAAAAGTTAAAGAAAAAAGGTATCAAATACACAGACTATGTTGAACAACAAAAACGTATAGAAGAAGAGGAACAAGATAAAGAAGATTTAGAAAGTGGTAAAAAGAAAAAGAGTACCATTAGAAAGAGAAAGTTTGATGATTTTGATGAAATGCAAGATCAATTTAAATTTGGTGAACAAGCCGATAGACCTCCTGAAGCTTTACCAAGATTAAGAGATTTTAGTAAGAAAAAAGTATTGGAAACTACTTCTTCTTCAAAAAGAGAATATCTTTGGCAAAATAATAATGATGATAATGATGATGATGAAAAGAAATCAAGAAAACCAACAAAACCAACAAAACCAACACAACCAGCATTATCACCTGAAGAACAAGAATTGAAAAAGAGAAATCTTGAATTACTTAAAAAGAAAACAATTGAAAATTATAAAGGAAACAAAGTTAGAAAACAACAACTCAACAAGATTGAGAAATCAAAATCTGATGATCCAACAAATAAAAAGTTTAAAGCTTCATATCTTTAATTATTTAATTTAGTTTTTTAAAATATAATCTCTCATTTTCAATTTGTACGATGTATTTGTATTTATATTTAATTAATTAATTAAAATTACATAAAGATAAATGGTACAAATTGGGATTATATGGTATTATATATAATACAATATCTAATTGTAAAAAAAAAAAAAGATCATTTTGATAGAAAATCACCCCATAGAAAATCATGATAATTTTCGTTTGTAGTCTGTTTTTTGAAAAAAAAAAAAAAAAAAAAATACAAATAATTTTTACAAACAACTTCAACATGTTCATTTTTTTAAATCATTGTTGCACCAGCAAATCTATTTATCAAAAATGTTTAGATATATACAGAATATAAATAAAGTATCTCTATTATCAAAATCTTTCAAGAATGTTAATAGATACTATGCATCATCATTACCATATTTAAATAATCAACAACAACAACAACAGCAACAACAACAAAAAGATAATAATCAAAGCTATAATAATAATAATAATGATAATAATAATAATTTCAAAAAGAGAATATTAATGGGTGTAGCAATTGGATCAATATTAATTCCAACTAGTATTGCACTTTGTAAAGAAGCTTTTGAGGAAAATGACGATCATGTCATTCAAATTAAAACTGGTTTTAAATATCCAAAAATATTAAATAAGGATCAAAATTTGTATTATAGAATTGTTAATATTGGTACTAGATATGTATCATTGTTTAGTATGTATTCATATAAATGTAATATTTCAACAACAACAACAACCAGTATTAACAACAACAATGATTCACTAAACATTTAGATCTTAGTGTTTATTCAATGGGATTTTATGTAAATGAAGAAGTAGCTAAAATTAAACTTGCAAATCAAATTGGTAAAGATAAAAAGGAATTTTGTGAGTCTAGAAATGAAGTGATGGATGATCTTTTGAAAAAAGGTGTTGGTATATCATTGAAAATGAGACCAACTAGAAAGGTTACATGGGATCATATTTACAATGGTTTTCAAAAGAGTTTGGTAATGTTATTGTTAAAGAAATATGATGTACCATTGGCAGAGATTGAAGTATTGATGAATGATTTAAAGTCATCAATGAAACCAAATGATGAGTTGCCAACCACTAGTCAATTGGATTTTGTTAAAAAAGAAGGTAATGAACCAACTTTGATCATCTTGTACAATGAAAAACCAATCAAAGAGATTAAAGATCAACGTTTGGTAGATTGTTTCTTTGATTTCTATTTGGGTGATTATACAAAAGTTGATAAAGTACGTGATCAATTCTTTGAAAATCTTTGGATTTTAATGAATACTGATAAATCTCATCATCCACACATGCATCATACTACAATTTAAAATTGTAAATAAATTTTATATTATTAATCTAATCTAATCTAATCTATACATTTTTATTTTATATCTCTTTTTTTTTTATCTGCTAGTTGTACTACCATCTTTTTGACCAAAATAAACCTTTTTGGCCATATTAATAAATAAACCAGTTTCAACAACACCTGGAATCATTTTAATATCGATTGCAAGTTGAGGGATATTTGAAAGAGGTGGTTGGAATTTAGCATCAATAATAAAGTTTCCATTGTCACTAACGACTGGACCTGCTTTATTAACTGCCATACGAAGAACGGGTGTAAGAGACATTGATTCCAATTTTTTCATGACTGGTACATAGGCCATTGGAATGACTTCAATGGGAATACCCTTTTTCCAATTCTCTCCAAGATGTTTAACATCTTTGGTATAGTCTGCGACAATGACCAATTGTTTAGAAGCATAAGCAACCACCTTTTCTTGTAGTTGACAACCACCACCACCTTTGATGATATTGAAATCTGGATCTACTTCATCGGCACCGTCAATAGTGATATCAAGTGATGGTGTTCTAGAGAGATCAGATAATGTCAATCCAGCATCGACAATCAATTGAGTCGATTGAAATGATGTTGGTACACATACAACATTTAATCCCTTTTCCTTGATTCTATCAACTACATATTTAATAGTTGATCCACTACCAATACCGACTCTGAGACCATCGCTTAAATAATCATCTACTGCTTTATAACCTGCTGCTTTTTTAGATGATTCTAATAATTCTTTTTCATTTGACATTGTTGTTGTTGTTGTTGTTATATTTCTGACTTTATCAAATTTATTTGTTTTTTGAAATAATTTTACAATTTTGATCATATCAAATATGGTGTGTCACTTCATATTTTTATAAAAATATGAAAAAAAATAATAATTTCAAATTAAATTTTAATTTTTTTTTTCATTTTTCGGTATTATAAGATAAAGGTCATATGAAAAAGAATGATTCCGATCACTTGTTTATCCGGTCGGAAATTTGAGCCTGTATGAAAATTCCCATTCTTTGAGATAGATTATTAGACATAAATACTTTTGAAAAAAATATAAAAATTATTTTATATTATTTTTAACTTATATTATAATATACAATAATTTTTTATATTATATTAAAATGAATTTTTTTAGTGCAAAGTTGTCGTTGATAAAAATAAATGTATCTGAAAAAAAAGATTGAAAACAATATAAAATCTTTATTCGAACAAAAAAATCTATCTGATTAGGAAAATTGTGGTGGGGAATTTTTTTTTTTTTTTTTTTTTTTTTTCAAAAAAAAATTCTCATTTTTTTGCTGGTTCACCAGAATTGAGTTTGTAGAGTATTAGAGTATAATAACAATTACTATCATAAGAACATAGTTTTAAAAAAACTATATTTGTATTATATAAAAACTAAACAGAACATCAAAAAAGTAGAGAGAAGTTGTTCAATATTCAACACCCTCTTACCCCACACACACACGCACACACTTTCTGTTTATATTTCTTTTTTTTTTTTTTTTTTTTTTATCTTATTTATTTATATAACGGACGGCACATAGATAATACAAAAAACAACAAGGGTAATAGATATAGTAATAATAACAAATAACAACAACAACAATAGAAAATGGAATCCTTTACAGAAAAGATGTTTGATTTTCAAAGAAGAGCAACACAAGCAGTATTGCAAAAGATGGGAGCAGCAGATACTACTGTAGATGAACAATTTGATAATACGTTATCAAACTTTAAAAGATTGGGAGAGTTTTTACATCACATGGAAGAACAAACACAACAATCTCTCACAAACATGGAAAAGATGTGTTATACCAACAATGCATTGGCCAGTAGTTTGTGTAATTTTGTATTCTCTGAACTATCAAACGACGACAATGAATTCTCTACTGGTCTACTATCAAAGTTTTTTTTAAAAACATCTGCACAAACAAACAAAACACCCGCTGAAAATACAAATGAATTTAATCAACGTCAATCTACTTTTCAAGAATCTGTTCAAAGACTTTACGATAGTCTTGGTACTATGGGTCATGAAAATTTTAAAACCACTCAAGAATCTCTAGGTTTTCAAGTATTGAACCCAATTAAAAAAGATGAAGATGTAAATAGAGTAACAAAACAATTGTTGGAGAAGAGAAAAAAATTAATTTTAGAATTTGATTCTCTAAAAAGAACAAAGTAAGTAGAGTTTATAGAATTAATACTTTTCTTTATATATATATATCTATATATATATATATATATATATATATTAATTTAATATATTATGATTATGATTATTATTATTATTATTTATAGTGACTTTGATAAAATTAGATCAGCAAAAGAAGAATTTGAAACCATGTCAAAGAAAACAAATGCACATCTTCAAAATAGATCATTTATTAGATGTAAACTTATTGTTCATACTATAGTTTCAATGATACAACAATTTTGTTTATTTTTTGAATCAAATGCTATTCTTTTAGAAGGTTTAGCATCATTTATTGAACCATTAGTAGGAGCATATCAATTGAGTCCAGATCAATTATCTGAAATATATTCTGCAAAGAAACCAACCTCTAATGTCACTTCACCAATTCAAAACAACTCACCCATTGAATCTAGATCACCAAACTTTCCTAGTACTCCTCCACCAACTTATAAAGATCATATAGACCAACACAATAGTAATATCAATAGCGAGAAAAGAAATAATAGTTTTGAAAATGATTTTTCGAAAATGTCTTTTACAAATGGTCAAAGAGCTTCACCTTCACCTCCTACTAGTACCAATAGTACACAAAAAGAAGCAAAATTATTTAGTGTTTGGGATGAAGAAGCAAATAATACAGGTTCAGATGATAGTACTAATAATAGTAATAGTGCCACTAAAAATAATAACAATACTAGTAATACTACACCAACCAAAAAACAAAATGCTGATGATGATTGGATGTATAATAGTAGTAGTACACCAAATAATAGTAATAACAAGTCAACAGCGAATATGAACACTTCTTCAGATACATGGGAAGATCCATTAATTCCAGAATCAACTCCTAAACAACAATATTTTAATACATCTACTTCATCTTTTAATCATAATAGTGGTAATTTTTCAAGACCACCATCTCAACCACAAACTCCTCAACATAATAATAATCATTATCCTCAACAACAACAACCTCAAACCCCTAATAACAATAATTATCCTCAACAACAACAACCTCAAACTCCTAATAACAATAATTATCCTCAACAACCTCAAACTCCTAATAATCAATATCCTCAACAACAACAACAACAACAAAGTCAACAGAAACCAAAAAGTGGATTTGAAAATATATTTGGAGATTTTGATTTCACACCTCCCCCTCAACAAAGAAATACAGCCAATTTTACAACTGGTGGAAATAACAACAATAATCCAAATTTCAACAATCAGCCATTTAATCCAACACATGTTTCACCTCATGTAGATCATTCACAACATCAAAGAAGTTTAATTGAACCAATAGTAAGTGAGAAAATTAAAAATTGGGGAGAGAAACATGGTAAAAAGAATAATCTTAGGGTTTTACTCTCTACACTACATGAAGTACTTTGGGAAGAATCTGGTTGGGAAAAGGTTACCTATGGTGCAGTTATGACACCAGCTCAAGTTAAAAAAGTTTATAGAAAAGCTATTATGGTTGTACATCCTGACAAAGTACATTTGGGTACTCCTGAACAAAAAATGTTGGCTCAAAGAATATTTGAATCTCTAAGAGAAGGTTTTGATGTATTTAAAGTAGACCTTGAACCTGGAAATTAATTAATTAATTTTAATTATTTATTATTATTATTATTATTTCACTTTTCTGTGTATCGAATAAAATAAAATCTCTTAATAATTTTTCCCATTTTTAGAAATTAAAATCTTTTCTTTTTCTTATTTTTTTTTTTTTTTTAGTTTATTTTAAAAAAAAAAAAGTAAATCTATAAGTAATACATATAGATTTAATTTTCATTTTTTTTTTTGTTTTTCATTACAAATAACAAAATAAAAATTAGATAAAATAAAAAATGGGTTTAATTTACTCAGTGGTTCATTCATACACTCCATCAAATGTTAAAGTAGTAGAAAACTTTGATATGCAAAGGTTTCTCGGTACTTGGTATGAAATAGCTAGATTTGACCATGCCTTTGAAAGAAATCTCACTCATTGTACAGCTGAATACAAAATTAGAGATCAACATAGTTTTACAGTAACCAATCGTGGTAAAAGAAGCAATGGTAAATGGAAACAAAAATCTGGAAAATGTGTCTTTCAAGAAAAAGAAAATGAAGGCAAATTAAAAATTAGTTTTGGTCCATTTTATTCCGGTTACAATGTTTTGGCTTTAGATCCAGATTATCAATTTGCCCTGGTTTGTGGTCCTTCAAGAGACTTTCTTTGGATTCTTTCTAGAACTCCAACCCTTTCTGAAGAAAATATGAACAAATTAAGAAACATAGCCGATACTCAAAACTTTGATTCAGATCAATTAATTCTTACAAATCAATCTTAAAAAAATAGAATAAAATTTTTAGTTTTAACACAAATCAAAAATAATTTCTTCTAATCTTCCATATTAGAAGTAGATAAGAAGAATTTTTAATTTTGAAGATTCTAGTGTAGTAGATACACATCAACTCATCAAATATTCATTGAATTGACAGCAATCTTATTTTATATATTAAATTTCACATCTCAAAAGTGGGAAATTTAATTGTAAAAATCATTTTTATGAAAACTATAAATATGATTAAAAAATAAATATTATTTTCATGCTTTCATCATTTTAAAGAATCATCTCTTTATTTCTATTTCTAAAATTTTATTTTATGATAAAATAAAATTTCTAAAATATTTATATATGTATATGTTTTATTAATTCACATGGTAAACCTCACCACCCCTTTATAAAAATTTATTAAACTAGACAGTAATACACCTTATAGATCATCCATAATTTATTTTAATTAAAATTTGATACAAAAAAAATAAAAAAAAATAAAAAAAAATAAAAAAATAAAATTTAATATAAATACACGAAAGTAATATGATTAATATAAATAAAATAAGATTGGCGAATGTTTATTAAAATAAAGATTGGTTTAAATAGTTTGGCATTCAAGAGGGATGCGCAAACAGAGGACGTTAATATATAGACCGTTGGGGCGTTTCTTTCTAGTTTGAGAGTCCTTTCTAGGAGTTTGACTCTATACAGTTTCCTATATTTGTCGACACTCCAAGGGATAAAAAGATTGCAATCAGGAGAGGCGCTTCCAAATAGCATAGGAAAAAAAAAAAAAAAAAANAAAAAAAAAATGAAAAATTAAAAAAGGTTAATGGGGGACTTGCGAGAATCGAACTCACGCCACTATCACCCTAAGATAG
>AJWJ01000693.1:0-10278 GCA_000277445.1 Polysphondylium violaceum | reverse complement strand
ATTTCTTGTTAAATGGCACATTTAGATCATCTGGCCAAAACCCAAAACCCATTGTTCTTTTCACCCCAACACACAACAACACATGAAATATCATATGATAGGTTTCATGTCTGCTTTTAAAGAGAAGAAAAAAAAAAAAAAAAAAAAAAAATTAAAAAAAATACATTTTTTCTAACATCCGTTTTTTTACTTTATAAACAGAGTGTGAGTGTGTGAGTGTATACAGTAATAGTAAGTCAATAAAAAAAAATAAAAAAAAGAAAGCAACAACAACAACAACAACAACCTATATATATACATATTGTGTATTGTATTGCCTTATCGCTTACAAAAACAACAACCAACCAACACACAACAACAACAACAGCTTAACGTAGTAGGCCAAGGTCATACCCAATACTATAGAGACAATGGATCTTAATTTTATTGGAGATGACTCAAATGGTACTGATTCATCAAAGTTGACTATTAGATCAAGGTTTGATCAATCTACCATATCTCGTAGTACTTCTGCACCTCCTATTATTCACGATGAAGATGTAAGTAGTAGTAGTAGTAGTAATATTAGGTAACCAACAGCAACAACAAGATATTAATTCATTATTAATCACAAAACAAAAAGGAATTGGATATATCACCACAGGATCCTAGAAGAGATATAAATTACTACAACTATTATCATTCTCAAAAGAATCCTCGTTTACCACCACCTCTAGTCACATCATATCAAGTTTATTATAATAAGCATATAGAAGATGTAAGTTTAGTAATAGTAATTGGTAGTGAATATAAACAAATATTAATACATATTGTCAATTATACAGAGTTTTTCAGAATTATCTGTATTACAGGATAGAGATAATAGTAATAATAATTATAGTAACAATAGTGGTGCAGGTGTTCATATAAATAATAATAATATAAATGTAAATCATCAAAACAACAATCATAATATTCATAACAATAGTGTCAATAACAATAATATAAATCAAAATGGTAACAATAACAATCAAAATATAAACCTAAGAACCTCTATAAAGAAACCATTACCATTTCATCCAGGAGCAGCAACCAATAATATTATTAGACAACAAAGCCCAGATATAGTTTTGGAGACTAATGGTTTCGACGGTAAACCAAAATCTTTAGTAGATATGATTCAACAAGATTTTCCTAGAACACCTTCACCTGTCTATCAAAAGAGTCCTGGTGATCCCAAATCTCATCAAAGAAGAAGATCACAAGTTGGCGATGAACCATCTCAACCATTGACCCCAACAGGTGGATCCAATCCAACCACCACTACCACTACCTCTAGTAACACCAATGCAACATTGTCATCGTCCACTCCATCCACTCCATCGCCTCCCACTGGCGGTGGTATGAGTTTAACTTCATCCACTTCATCCACTCCATCCAACACTGGTGCAACTACACTCAAACAACCACAACCCCAACAACCCCAACCACAATACAATGACTATGATATCGACCCACTCGACAATGTTGCATACTTTAGTGGAGTACCAACACCACATATGTATCCACCAGAGTTTATCAATTCTCAACCTCAACAACAGTTGTCTAATAACAATAATCCCATGGTTGAAATGATTGGTTATCAAAACAACAACAATGGTAATCATGGTAATCATCCACATCATCAACAACCCAAGGTGATTAGACCAGGTGTAAATGTTCATCCAATGATGAATGGTGTGGCTAATAAAAGATCTATTGGTATTCATCATCAACAACAACAAATTCAACAACAACAACAACAATATCAACATTCTCCACCACAACATATACATCAACATTCCCCACCTCAAAACCCTCAACCAACCTATGGTTTCCAATCACAACAAAATAACTATCATCAACAACAACAACATCATCCACAACAACAACAACAACACCATCATCATCCCCAACAACAACAACAACAATATCATCCACAACAACAACAACAACAACACCATCATCAATCACATCCTCAACAACAATATATTGTTGAACAACAACATAAACCAATTGTAAATCATCAACCACCACAACAATATAATAGACATAACCAATCATCTATTCATCATATCCCACACCAACAACAACAACAATTTGTTAATTCAAATCTTGTCTATCAACAACAATCACCTATTAATGGTGGTCAATACTCACCATCCTCTTCTGCTATGCCTAATAGTTCTAACATTGGAGGTAATAGTATGCAACAGCTCAATGGATTAAACAACAATCCATCTACTGTTATCCTAGGAAATAATAATGCCAACTCATTTAATAGAGGAGTTGGTGGTAATGATTATTTCAACAACAACAACAACAACAATAATAATGTACAAAACGATAAATTACATAAAAACAACAATATACACCAATCACCAATGGGAGTCCCACCACAAATGATACAACAACAGCAACAACAACAACAACAACAATATTATAATTCACCACAACAACCACAACAAGCTTCATTGAAAAGAAAGCCAAATGTATCATCTATCCCGGTATCTCATAGTCCTCCAGGTGCTGGTATTAATATAAATATAAATAATAGTGTACCAAATCAATCACCATATTCAATTTCACCACAACCTTCAAACCTCTCTCCATCAACCTCGCCCATTGTATCTAATCACCACTTGAATAATAGTAAAAAAGACAACTCTCATCATCACCATCATCACCCATCATCTCATCACACTGTAAACAATAACAATAGCAACCTCAACCTCAACAATAATAATATTAATTTATCACCAACTCTTTCATCCAACTCTACAATTACAAATGTAGTTTCAGTTCAAACTCCTGTTGACTCAGTTGTTATCCCATCTCCAAATAGTTCTATAGCAACTACTACAACAACAACAACTCCAACAAATTCCACACCAACTTTAACTTCATCCAACAACAACACTACTACTGCTGCCACTAGTTCAACAACTCCAACAACTAATGCCGCTACAACATCTGCTACTTCAGGTGCTTCATCCTCTTCCTCTTCATCATCTACATCATCCACATCATCTAGTAGTGAACAATTTACTAGATCCCAACTTTTGGAAGATTTTAGAAATCTAAAGATGAAGCTTGAATTGGTTGATATCAAAGGTCACATTGCAGAGTTTAGTAAGGATCAAGTTGGATCTAGAATCATTCAACAAAAGATTGAAAGTGCTAGTTTAGAAGAAAAGCAATTGGTATTTGACGAAGTCGTTGTATCTGTACATTCCTTGATGACCGATGTATTTGGTAATTATGTCCTTCAAAAATTCTTTGAGCACGGTACCACCGAACAAAAGAGAATACTCGCCGACAAACTCAGTGGTCACATCCTTTCACTCACCCTCCAAATGTATGGTTGTCGTGTCATTCAAAAAGCCATAGAATCTATTGAACTCGACAAACAAATCCTCTTGATTGGCGAACTCAATGGCCATATTGTCCAATGTGTAACTGACCAAAATGGTAATCATGTCATTCAAAAGTGCATTGAAAAGATTCCCACTCACTTGATTCAATTTATCATAGACTCTTTCCACGGTCACATCTATCAATTGGCCACCCATCCATATGGTTGTCGTGTCATTCAAAGAATCCTCGAGCACTGCGACGAAAAACAAGTGGCTCCCATTCTCGACGAATTGATGCGTTGCGCTGTATCTCTTGTACAAGACCAATATGGTAATTATGTCATTCAACACGTATTGGAAAATGGTACTCCCAAGGACAAATCTGCCATCGTAAACAAACTCCAAGGTCAAGTCTATGGTCTTAGTCAACATAAGTTTGCCAGTAATGTCATTGAAAAATGTGTACAATATGGTTGCTCGGCTGAACGTATTCAAATCATCAATGAAATACTCGGTGACATTAATGCTCAAAACTCGGCCAACGTTTTGTTGAAAATCTTGAAAGATCCATATGCAAATTATGTCATTCAAAAGATTTTAGATATTGTTGAACCTCATCAAAGAGATATTATTATTAATCGTATCTATCCATTCATCCCCACTCTTAAAAAAGTTACACCAGGAAAACATATTATTTCCAGAATTGAAAAATATTCTTCAGTTAATTAATTTATAAACAAAACACAACAAAAAAGAATTACTTTTTTAAAAAACTCTCCTCTCCCTCTCCATCCATCAATCTCACTGATACTATTAGTTTTCAATCAACACTCAAAAACATCCATTTTTAATTTTTCTTTCGATTCAGATTTTCATTTTCAATATTATATCAAAAATCAACACAACCCACCAAAAATCTACACCTCTGTTAAATTTCTAAAAATCTATAAATACCTTTTTTCTAAAAAAAAAATCTTTATAAATAAAATATATATAAATAACAATATAAATATAAAACATAGTATTTCCTTTTCTTTGTTTCTTGAAAAAAAACCAGCCATCAGAATTTTTTTTAAAAAAAATTTATAAAAAAAACTTAAAAAAAAAAAATTCAACTTCAATGATCATTTTTTGTAAACATTTATCTTGCTTCATATCATCTATATCTATATATTTATAAACTTTAAAAAATGTGGGAATTATCAACAGGAGGTTTTGATGTAACCATGACCCTTTCACTCATTGGTGTTGGTGGTTTAATTGCTTTGATTGTTATTCAAGTATGATTTTGTGATTATTATTATGAAAAGAAGAATCTATAGATAGATATTAATCAAATGATCATCGTTATCATTACAAACAGTTATTGTTATTAACAGATTTGGAAACAAATGATATCAATTCAATTGAATTCTCTAGAAGAATCAATAAGATCATTTTACCAGAATATATAATTCAAGCCGCTTTCACAGTTTGGTTCCTTTTATCTTTTAGATGGGTTTTATGTGTTTTAAATTTACCAGTTTTAGTCTATCATTATATGAGGTAATTTTGAAATATACAATATACCATGTTTATAATAATATTAATAATATCTTTTTTTTAAAAATATCTTTAGATACCAAAGTAGACTTCATAAAATTGATCCAACCAAAGTTTATCAAATCACTAGCAAATTTGGAAATCATTTAATGATTAAATTAGTATTTTATATGATTATGTTCTTTATTTATCTTTTTGTATTACTCTTTAACCTTTTCAGCGAATAAAATAATAATAATAATAATAATAATAAAAGTATATAGTAGAAAAGATATTTTTATATGTTTAGCATTATTATTAATGACTGCTAATTATAGATGTGGGGGATGTATGATTTATTTTGATTTTTATAAAAGATCTTTCGAATTATGCTTTGGAGCATAAAGGATTGGTTTCGCAGAATCGTCATCATCACTATCACTATCACTTTCAATTGGTTTTTTAATGGTGGCAGTGTTTATAGTTCCACTGCTACTCTTTGGATTTATATTGTTGGTGTTACTACTGCTACTATTGCTACTATTGGATCTATTATGGCCATTTACTGAAGAGTTTACTGACGGTGAGGTTGTATGAGGTGTAGGTTTTTCAATCAGATTCGGACTAGTTGGGATTTGGTGGATGGGATGACTACTCACCACAGAGTTTGGTGTATTCAAGAGTGAGTTTGTATTATTAATCATGACATTGTTTGGTGTACTAATATTTGGAGTATTATTAACATTACTACTACTACTACTACTACTATTATCAACTCTATTTCTATTAAAAACAAAAGCATTATATTCATCATGAGTAGCAGCCACACCCATTTCATAGGCAAGTCTAGATATTTTCAAGATTTGAGCATGTGGAGAAGCTACACGTGCAGAAAAATCTGGAATAAATGAATCTTCTCTAAGAGCACCAACACCCAATGTAGTAAATGGACCACCTTCACTGACAAAGCCTTCGTTACCAGATTTAATTTCAACTCTACCTTGTAAGACCATAATAAAGGAATCTTCCTTAACACCCTTGGAGTAAATATATTTATCACCATTGGCTGGTTTATCAATGTCACTGACAGAGACACCCTTGAATGTCAATAATTTAGTAAAAGCATCTTCAGAGATATGTTTAGAGGTAAATTCATCAATACTACCAGACAAATAAGAATAAATGGCACGAATTTGTGGTGGTGAAAGTTTAGAGATGGCAGTCTTGGGTCCGTGGAATGATCCAATGGTTTTATAATCAAATGAATGTTGTTGATTTCTTTTTCTTGAATCATCTATTTATATATATTAAAAATGAATAATTAGTATATATTTATATAAAAAGAATAGAATAGGAATAGAATAAAAGTAAATACTTACGATACATATCATTTTCATCAAGAATTTCATCTTGAAGAATTTCTTCAATAACATCTTCAAGACATACAATACCCAAGTTTTCATAGAATGGATCACCATCACCTTCGTTATTAACTCTGTGAACGATAGCCATATGACTCTTACCAGTCTTGAACTCGGTCAACATTTGCTCTAAAGAAGTATCATGCCATGTTTTAATCAATTGTCTTTTATATAAACCTAAAATAGTTCTTAATGGTACTTTATCCTATACAAAGTAAAAAAGTTAATATTATATAAAGATAACCAACTCATTCATTAATTTAAATAAAAACTTACAGCTGGATTTAATAAAGCTAAATCTTTAACATATAAACAACCAATAATATTGTTTTTAGATTTTTCATAGACTGGAATTCTACTGTGACCATTTTCAAGAATAGTAGTAATAGTACCATAATCAAGAACTGAATCGATTTCAATACTAAATACTTTATCCATTGGTGTCATTACTTGGGCTACTTTCTTTTGAGCAAAATCTAAAACACCAGTTAACATTGTAACATCACTTCTAGAAACACCACTTTCATTTGCATGAGCACTGTGAATATCTAAAAGTTTTTTCAACTAATTATTATTTAGTTAAATTAGTGATCATGGTGATGATGATGATGATAATAATAATAAAATCGATAAAAAAAAGATATACATACTTGTTGTCTTGAATAAATAGTACCCATTTCATTACCTAAAATGAGATCCAAAGTTTTACTGATTGGATAGGCAAATGGGAAAAAGATATAAATGAATAAATAAACTATCCATGTTGTGTGAGCACCAACAGCAAGACCATATCTTGAACAAGCAGCTTGAGGTACAATTTCACCAAAAACAACAATAATAGATGTAGATAAAATGAAACCAACAAAACCTGATGTTAAATCTGCCATCAAAATAGACAACAATGCATTGACTGCTACATTACCCAACAATAAGGTACAAAGTAAAAGATTACCTCTTTGTCTAATCGGGAAAATCTTTTTTGCATATTTACTCTCTGTTGGACTACCACTCGCTATAATAATCTATGATTAAATAGTAACAATCAATATATTGTATATAGATAAACGAATGAACGGGTTAAATAAGTACCTCTAAACCTGTAATATCAAGAGACATGATACCCAAGGTGAGACCAGCAAATAGACCAGAGATTGCCACTAAGAATACTATACCGATCCATTGTAGTATTGCAAATGTTACGGCCATTTAAAAAATAGATATATAGAAAGATAGATATATAAACTTAAATTTATATATGATGTTAATAATAATAATAATATGAGTGCAACAATAAATTAAAACTAAAGTGAAAGGGGGAAGTGAGAGGGGGCACAAAAAAATTGCAAAATGAAAAAAAAAAAAAAAAAAAATCAAAAAAAATCAAAAGATAGAGTGATTTCAAAAAGATAATATTAGAGAGGAACTAATCTTAACATGCAAAAAAATTATAAAAAATGACTGAAGACAAATAATAAATTTTTAATATTTCACCAGGTTGTTGTGTGTAAATACACAATGTGATGAAAAAAAACAGGCAGGGGGTGGTAAAAATCGTCGACATCGTTTTTTTTAAAAAAATTTTTAAAAAAATATCAACAAAATTTTTTATTATTATTTTTATTTTGACATGTTTGTTTTAGGAAAACTGTTCTTGTCTTGGCAAATTAGCCATGGTTCAATTTTACCTATAGATTTTAAATTGGATACCAAAGTTAAGTCTTTAAAAAATAATACAAATTATCAGATAAAAAACGACTTTTTTAATCAATACATGCTCAACCCTTTTGAACAAATGCAATAGTATCGTAATTTTATTGTCCCATACCTTACCTATTCTTAAAAATGCTAGTTCGCAATTATGTTTTATTTCTTAAGTATTCTTTTAGAAAAGATTCAACAGAAATCTAAACGAATCGGATCTAAAATATTGCGAACCCAAATTTTTCATAGACTCGATGATCCGCATGTTGATTTTGAAAAAATTAAAAGTTTGAAATTTTATCTTTTTTTTTTTCTAAAATTCTCAAAAATGATCAATACTTGTAAAAACTTGAAATTTTTAGAAAAAAAAAAAAATAAGTATAAATAATTTGAACAATCACTTACTTTTTCATTCATCCAAACAACAATCAACCAATTAAAAAAATACTTTAATATTATAAATATTATTTCCTTTAAACCACTCCTTTACTATTATTCAATTTTAATAATCTCTACCCCTTTTTACAGACAACAAAATGTTTAAATCATTATTAATTTTCTCTGTTTTTATTTGTTTATTCTTTCAAATTTCTCAAGCTACCACCGTTAACGTTCCCTCTGCTACTGGTTGGCCCCTACTCTTAAATTCCACTTTCTTGGCCACCAAGTATGATCGTTCTGATAATAAGCTCATTGTAATTTACTTTACTAAGGATGACTGCCCACCATGCGATGTCATTAGTCCATTGTTGGCTCCATGGTTGACAGATACCCAATACTCTGGCGTTGAATTTTATGAAGTCAACGTTTCTCACTTTTTAAATATTCCATCAGATTATGAAGTATCCGAAGTTTCCTCTCTCCCAAGCATGAAATTTTACAAAAATTATGAAGCTACTGAAGATGGCTATATCAAATTCTTATGGAAATCAGCTGCCCCTCTCTCTATGTACCAAGACGCCTCGACTTTTTTGAATGCCAACAAATAAGCTCTTTGTGATTTATATGGCAAAAAATTTAATAGTTTCACATTTAATCAAGTTAAAATTGATTTGTATTGTTAGAATCTTGATTAATCCTTCAGTTTATATCTATAATAATTTCTAGTAGTAAAATTTATTATAATCAATAAAATTTTATCTTTTTATTTTCAATATTACAATTATTATTTTTTTTTGTTTATTATTAGCAATTATAAGAAATTATTAAAAACATTTTTTTTAATTTCATTATTGGGATTCATTATCATCACATAATGAATTCATTCTTTTTATATAGTTTTTAATTTTAATAATTAATTTTTAATAATTTGGAATTAATGGATTGAAAATATAATTTTATGTACAATGTCTCACTTGTGTATTCATCATTCATTCCAATTTAAATTCCAGCAGCCTCATTTTTATATTGTAAAAAAAGATTTTTTCCTTTTAGAAAATAAATTGACCATAGGGAGGATCAATTCCAGATGAGAGAATTCATTAGTAAAAGGTAATCCTATTACATATTAATGAAAAATTAATTTTTTTTTTTGTTTTTTATAAAGCTTGGGTGTACAAATATATTTATTTATCAGCAGAGGTAGCTCAAACTGTGAATTCGAAAACGACTTCTTTACCGGTTAATTTGTTGTTGTCAGTAGAGAAGGAGTCTAATATATGTTCAGTTAAGGACATTTCTTAACGATCTAAGTAGACTTTGTAGAATTTTTTACGGTCAAGTCTGAATATTTATATTCCCCCAACAAAGATATTTGGGAAGAGTAAGTAGTCTTATGTAGTTTCTTAATAATACTAATTGATCATCTGTAATGTTGTTTTCAGTAAACATATCTTTCAGAGCAGATGGTAGACTATCGACTACTTTGTCAATGTCAATTTCTATATTATTAGTATCACTCTCTTCTTTGTTCAGCAGAATGGTATGTTCTATATCCTTCCTTTGTCTCTTTGACATTGGAATAATCATCAAACTTGACTCTGCTGAATTTGTTAGCGTTTGTGAACCTGTATTTAATCTTATCAAGTTCGTATGCTTCAAATTTGATTATGTTGGCGTTCTTATTAACCTAACAGGATATCTATGTTATCTATATAGGTAATGTGGAATTTGTAATCGTTCCCTCCTATTCTAATGAATACATACTCTTGAATGCATTCATTTTTATTCATTAAAGGATAACTTATTCTGATGTTGTCATCATTTAATATCTTTTTGTCTAATTTCAGTCTAGTTAATATAGATCTGTTGATTAGACTACA
>AJWJ01000692.1:0-10279 GCA_000277445.1 Polysphondylium violaceum | reverse complement strand
AATCAAACACTAATCAGATACTACTCAACAATAAACAATAATGTATTCACGTGATTAAATAATAAAAGTAAAATAAAAACAGAGTCTTTTTTCAAGATTAAAAAAACACAAAATAAAAAAAAAAGGAAAACACACACACAAAAAGCTTGAAAGAACCAGAGATGACGCTGCCCCGCTTTAGAGTAAACTCAATAACAACTCTTTCGGGTATGCAACAATAATAGTCGTTTTTGATTCACTTTGAAAAACAAACAACAATAAAATATTTTATTCTTATTTCGTTTGGTTTTGTAAGTAAGCAAGTTTGTTGCACATACACGGCTACAAAGAAATGTGCTGAAAATACCACTCATATTTATAGTGTTTGTCTAAAATGTGAAATATGACGATCACATAAAAATAGTAAAAAATGTGAAATAAAAATTCAAAAAAAACATTATTTTATTCATTACAAAAGCACTTTAGGACCTCTGCCTCTTTAGAGAGTGTTTTTGTGTGGCACAGTAAGATATTTTAAGCACATGGATGGAGAAAAAAATGTTTATGTAAAAAAAATAAAAATAAAATAAATTAAAAATTTCATATAAAAATGCAAACGAATCAAGAGTCTCGGGTTTTTTTTTAGTGATCATCACCAATATCTGTTTTTGCAATTTTTTTTACGAATAAAATATCTCGTTTGTGGTTGGTTGGACTTTTGGGTCTCAATTATTCTCAAATTCATCTAAAAGTTATATTAATATTGGGGAATATTCAAGCTCAGAGAGATAAATGGGGCTATGGTTTTTCTATCGATTAGTCGACTAACAAGATCCCCTCTTTTGAGGAGAGGTCTCTCTAAAAATAAAAATTCATAAAACAGTGGTGAGGATTTTATTTTTTTTTGCTTGTGTTTTTTTGCAGGAATCTTTGAATGGGCCTAAAGAAAGAGGACGAGTGGAAGGAGGGGTGGAGGGTTGTGGGTGGTTGAGGTCCTTTTTCTCTTTGGTATAAAAACCTAAATATCTGCTACAAACATAATTACTGATATTTATATCATATAAATTAAAATTGATCTTCTTCATCATCAATATCTTTTAAAATTGATTGATCAACTCTAATTTTTTTACGATGTTCGGTAAATTCATTAAAGGATTCTTTTGTCTTTCTTTTCTTTCTCTCTTGATCAATGAGTTTCTTTTCTTTCTTTTTCATTAAAAATTCTTTTGGATTAGTAACAGCTTCAATCTTTTTATCTTGTTTACGTTTGTCTCTGATGGCATTGGTAGCTTGAACAATAGATTGATATACGCTGGTGAAATGAGTAGTTCCAACTTTTTTCTTTACAATTTCAATCACTTCTTGAGCTAATTTTCTTTCGACAGCTGTAGCATGTACTTTTTCATCGGTTGTCTTTATCAATGGTACTAAAATAATGGATAAAAATGGTTTTAATTCGATTGATTCCAATTGAGTTGAAATGGCTGCAATCCATCTAAATATATATTTTCTTCTTAAAAGACCAACTTTGGTTGACATGTATGATAATCTCTTGAATAACCATAATAACATTGAGGTTTCTTGTTTCTTTTCATTATTAATAATTAAATCTTCTTCTTCTTGTTCTTGTTCATCATCTTGTTGTTCATCATCTTGTTCATCACCATCTTGATTTTCTTCCATATCTATATCTTCTTCTTGTTCTTTTTGTTGTTTAATAGATTTCTTTGGTGTTGATGTTTTTGAATCTGATGTAATAAATATATTTGGAGTAATATCATCTTGGGTAGTTGAGGAGATTGGTGGTGGAGTAATTGATTTACATTTATAAAAGAGCATGGAAAGGAAAATTAAATTCTTTATGATTTGAAGACCCAATTCATCTGTTAATAATTTACTATTTAAAATTGTACAATGTTTTTTAGTGATATCAAATAAACTGCTTTGATTAAATATCAATGATATCACAGTGGAAGAGTTGTTGTTGGACTTGGCGTTGGTGGTGTATAATTTTTCAACAATTGGGAGTAATGAGACTATAGATTGGCTAGTAAAGAATATACCAAATACACGAGTGACACTGCTTCTGACCCAAATATGTGGATAGTTTAAGAAATCAATAGATAACTTCCAAAATGGAATCATGGATTTGTGTGTAGCAATCTTGGAATGTGACGAGACAATCTTTTCAAATGCTGTAAAGATGGCATATGATAATTGCCATCCAGGTAACAATTGAGAAGAGTTGGCTGCATTTTCATCAGAGACTTCTTCAATAATATCATAGGAGGCTTCTTTTTCACGGAGTGCTTTAATACATTGATCAAGATACTTGATAGAGAGAGTAGTGATTGCAGGGATGTGTTGTTCAAATCCATTCATATTTTCAGCAAAGATACCCAAAATAGTGGCAGAGGTTCTGGCCATTGCAGCATTCTTTTCACCATTTTCAAACCAAAGGTAGGTGATTTGATAGATCTTTTCAGTTATTTGTACAGAGACACCTTTGATGAGTTGACCAATATTTTGGCCGACCAACTCACGACATTGTTTGGAAGAGTCGTTGGAAAGTCTGGCAACAAGTGGTACATAGATGACTTGGGCATATTGGTTCAATACCTCTTGTGGGAAACGATTGATGATTTGGCTGAGGGTCTTGAGAACAATGAGTCTACCATCTTCAAACTCGTAAGTCAAATTCTTGAGAAGAAAAGTGATTTGTTGTTTGAGACGAGCTTCTCCCATTGGATAAAAGAGAAGGAAATCAATTAAAATGGTAGAGATGAATGCTTGGATGTTTGGACGGTGTGAACGAATCATCATAGCACAGGCAAGATCGATGAGATCATAGATTTCGGTGATGAGGATCTTACGATTGACGAGAACGTGCAACATGCTGAGTGAACGGGTGATATTTTGCTCAGAGTTGGCCATAATGTGTTGACGAGTGATGCTGAGGATACCTTTGAGTTGAGCTTCATTGACATAGTTGTTTTTAGGGTCACGAAGAAGGACGGTGGCCATTTCAAAGCAACTGTTGGAGATTCTTTCATTGCCAGTATCGAGTTGGAGACGACGAAGTACTTGACCAGTCAAGGAGGGTGCCATAGTCTTGAGTGATGGAAGCTCGAGTGAAAAGATCTTCATCAAACATTTGAGAGAAAGATAGACAACACGCGATTGTTTGTGTTCCAAACATTTGGATACATATCCAACAAATGGATCAATCATAGAGAGGAATTCAGCAAGATCGGTATCATTTTTCATTTTCATAGCAGAGATAAGTAAACTAAAGCCCAATTCACAAAAGATAAATGAATGAGTTTCCCATTGTTTGATTGGTAAGTTTTTAGCCTTTTTGGGATCAGCTTGAACAGTAAAGGTCTCTTCAAATGTTGGCTTCATGGCACGACTATTTTCTTCAATATAGACCAATTTGTTTCTGTCGGCATTTGGGATGTTTAATTCTTTTTCACGAAGACCCTTGGTGATGAATTGGTAGACATTGATACAGAGATTCTTGAAGTCCAATGAAGCATTGTTTCTCAAACCCTTGCTAATCTTTTTAATAATCTCTTGAAGGTTTGGCAAGAGTTTGGGTGAGTTGGAGGCAGTGATGATTTCGTCGACTGGTTTAATCAAAGAGTTGATATTACTGTGATGGACGAGGGTAGCCAAGATACGAATGGTGTCAAATGATTTGGTAGATTTGGCCTCGGGGTACGAGTCTTGGATAGATTTAACCTCTCTTTGGATAGATGGCTCGCCAAAGATATCTTCAATTAAAATATTCATCAACATTCCATATTGACTGTCAAGTACACCAGGTTCCACGGTTTTGGACAAAGCCAACAAGAGGGCGTGGAGAGTGTAGGAGAGAACGTGTTTTTGGTAACCGCTCTTGAGAATATTTCTCATATCTTGAAGGACAAATGGGAAGAAACGGTAGCCCAAGGTTTCCATGACTTTGATTAAAGTGTCTCTTGTTGATTCTCTAATTTCATACTCTTTGCTCTTTAAACCGACACAAAGCTTACCAATGATACCTGGATACAAGAGCTTGGATGTTGTTTCTGGCAAGAGTTTGTAGAGCTTCAAGATGGCCAAAGCAATTGGTAAATTGACAACACCTTCATTTTTAGAGGAAACAGATTCAGTGTCGTGTCCAGATTTGGTGGATACAACTCTTTGTTCGACAAGGTACTTTTTAAGACTTGGGGCCAAAACAGATGTGATGGCTTGGAAGATATCTTCAGAGATATTCTTTGTCTTTACAATAACTTCACCAATAACTTTTCTTCTCTTGACTGTAACTGTAGTTGAAGCTTTAATAGATGAGTGGTCTTCAACGCCGACTAATGGGGAATCGTCATCTTGGTCTTGATCATCATCTTCATCGTCATCATCTTGGTCCTCTTCTTCTTCTTGTTGCTCTTTCATTTCAACATCTTTGGTTGCATTCTTTTCTTTTTCAGAAATACTACCGTCTAAAAGTTCTTCTCTAACATCTTTTTCATCGATAAAGAAATGGAACTCATCGATAACTTCGCAAACAGATTTGACGAAAAACTTTAATCTACTGGGATGCTTGTCCATGGTCGATATCAAGTTTTTGAGAATATGCAAGTATCCTTTCCATTCAAGCTTCTTTGCAATGACACCAAATGATTTTACAACTTCACCAAGAATAGCACTACCATGATCTTTGATTGTGGTCTCAAGGATGGCTTGAACAGAGAGAGGAATAATGATTTGGTTGAGTGTATCGAGATTAAAAGCATGGGTCTCTGCAATGGTTTTCAAGTTAAAGAATGATATTCTCTTTCTGTGTTTTTGAATGTGACAATAGTTGAGGAAAAAGTTCTTTTCGTCTTGATCGCCATAGAGTAATGGCATCAAATCTGGATAAAACATGGCATGTCCATTAAAGTCCTTTAATAATTGATTAAAGAGCAAAATGTATTCGTCTCTATACTCTTTGTCGTTGAAAGAGGCCTTCATGGAGGGCTCAAAGATGTTTTTAAACAATAACAAACGTTCATGGAGATCGGCAGAGGTTTCTTGGCCTTGTGGTTGAGATGCAATCATAGCGCCAGTGAGTTTGATCAATTTGGAAATACCAGCAGAGGCATTGTTTTTAATGGAAAAGTCGTGATCTTTGATAAAAAACACATAGTTGACAAAGATTGGCAAGAGTTGTTTATGATTGATTTTGTCCAAGAGTTTGTCATTGATGTGAGAGTAGGCTTCAAGACGTTTGTCATAGTCATAGGTTTCGAGTGTGACAGATTTCTTGGTGTAGGCATTTAATTTATCCAACCAAATGGAGATGTCCTTCATGTAGGAAACCTTTTCGCCGAGAACCAAAAAGATCTCACACAAAGCGGTACGAGTGGCACGAGTCTTAAACACGCCAAACAATGAGGATAGAGTTGGAACGTGTGCCTCGGCATCTTGGATGAGAGACAACATGTTTTTAAAAATGACCAAGATAGAGATGACAAGCTCATCGTCGTCATTGAGTTTGGTGTAACGGAGGAATGGAATCAAGAGTTCAAGTACATCGCTGGCTTGTTCAGAGGATTTGGCAAATCTAGAAATCTCAGAGAGGATAGCGAGTTGACGTTTAGAGAGTTTACTTGGATTGAGAACCTTTTTGCTCTTGGCATTGTTTTTGTTTCCACCTCTCATCAACACTGATTTTACAGCATTGATGATAGAGTCGATGTGGGGCAAAAGGACGGCCATATAGATTTCTTTGGTCTCTTCAGTGGCATCGGGATTGGTTTCGTCGACGTTGACCAAAAGGTTTTCAATGACAGTGAGGAAAGAGTCTTGGTGAGGCTTGTGGGCGATAAAAGAAAGCATTTTGGGGAGGAAAGTTAAATCTTGGTTCAAAAATCCAGCCATAGATGGAATGGAACTGACAACAAGAATACATTTTCTCATACCAGTTGGGAGACCATGAGCATTGAGAGATGGCAACATTGTGGAAAAGAGATTAAAGAGCTCTTTCATATAGATTTTGTGATCTTTGAAAGCTTGGTATTGTTGAATGATTTCTGAACAACGTTTAAAAGACATGGAACGAAGCTCAGAGGTTGTGACTTTGGATGATTTCTTAATGTCGGTGACAAGAGTGTTGTGAGCAATAGTCAATACGATCTTCATGATTGATGAAAGATAGGGTGTCATTAAACTGCCCAACTGCTTGATACAGGCTTGGAGGATATTTAAAAAGTAGGCTTGAGCCTCCATTGGTGGCAAGAGAGTCAAATCAACGTTTTTCAAGTTTAAGCTCTTGGCCTTTGATAAACTATCGAGGAGGGGATTGAATGGCAAGAGAATCTTTTTGATAATTGGCTCGAGCTCTTTGCTATCCAAACCAGAAATATAGGCAAAAATGGTGGATCTTTGTGCAGCGATAGGGGAACGACCGACCTTACGATTGAGTTTGGTCATGAGAATCTTGACAACCATGTCGACAACAAATGGTCTGTCGTCAGAGGTAATTGAAGCGCTGGGTGAGTCTTTAGAGATAATAAAGGTGGTCATCTCGTCTCTCATTGATTTATCGTTTATCAAACGCTCAAAGCTCTTTTTATAAGAGATAAGATTACTTGGTGCCCAGAGCAAATAACATTGGAGTGCTTGGAATTGAATCTTTGGCTCTTCAACATCTAAACACCTGTAAAAGACTTCACGAATGAGCTTTTCTTCAAACATTTTAGTTGGTCTTTTGAATTGAGAAAAGAATTCGAGGAAATAAACCATCAAAGTTTGTGCTTGATTACGAGAGTATGGCTTTGCGTCGGCTCTTTCTTGTACGATGGTACGGAAATCGATGGCCGGATTTTTAAATGCCTTGGTGTGTTTGATGAAATCGTTTTTGACAAAGTCCATAAACATAATTATGATGTTTTTGGCTTGACCTTCAACATTTCCACCAACCATAGTAAGAGTTTTCCAGAGAGCAGCTTGATAGTTGATTGGGTCGGTTGAAGAGATTAATATATTTTTAGAGACATTCTCTACGCTTGGATTCTCTTCTAAATTGATCTTTTCCAAAATTTCGTTATATAAATAAATTATGTTTAATTGATCACGGACTCTGATGTGATGTAAATTGGTTATGGTAGTTTCTTGGTCTTCGTCATTGACAACAGCATCCTCTTGATTGTCTTCATCGGCTACAGTGTCGTCTTCATTGTTGTTTTCGTCCTCTTCCTCTTTATCGATAATTACACCATCATCTTCTTCTTCTTCCTCTACATCCAAATCCATTTGTTTTTGTTTTTTGAGTGTAATTAAATTCAATATACTAGATTCAGCAGATTCAAGTGATTTATAAAAGATTGGATAGAAGCCATTGACATCCTTTTTGCAAATGGCAACGATATTCTTTTGAATAGCTGACCAAAGTGGAGTATAACGAATATAGAAACAACCCAACAAGTAGTGATAGATAAAGGTGTTGAGAACTGGTGCTTTACCATTTGAATAAATACTTCCAATTGCATCCATTTTTGCTGTAATTCCTCTGCCCTCTGCTTTGAGTAATTGAGTGGTTTCAATTTCATAGCAATAGTTGAACACACGTTGAATTTCAGTATATTCTTCGGTGGCACCCTTGGTGCATTCATGGAGGCCTTTTAATACCAAAATAGATTCTTTTCTAACGGCATTGGATTTACTACTTGCATTGTCATTAAATAATCCAAGGATTTCTTTAAAGGTTGTGTATTCAATGCATGGAACGTTAACAGCACTGGTGCTTGGTGCAGCAGTCTTTTTACCCTTGGTTGGAAGAGTTTCTTGTTTAACTTGTACTTGATTTAATTCAGATAATTGTTTGAAATAAATGGAAGCTACATTTAAAATATAGTATTGGCTATAATGGTCTTTGAGGAGTTGAACAATGGTTGGCAAGAGTGAAGAGAGTTTTGATGGGTCATGACGACTGAGAAGCATAATATAACTGGTCAATGCTTGGGAGAGCAAGTAGAGATCGTCAGATGATTGGGGATCAAAGTCTTTTTTCAACATTGAAACAGTCTTTTCAACAATGGGTGTGATGGTCTTTGGCATTGTGAGACAAACACTGGCTACCAAAGCAGTCCACAAAGTGCAATTCTTGTCGCCATTGTTGTCGTCAACAACATTTGCAACTGATTTTCCAGAGGCATAGTTTGATAAAATAGTAGTGACTTGTTTGGAGAGTGTTGGGATATCTATGATTGGATAATCTTGAACTTTCATTGGATTTTGGTTTTCATCAAGTGTAAATACTCTAATCAAAAAAGAAAGAGATTCTTGAAGATCTATACTTTTGACAACATTCTTTTCCAAATATTTGGTTAAACGATTCATAATGGTCGATTGTTGGAGATAGATACGATCAACACTACTACAGAATTGGAATATCAAAATATGTGAATTTTTGACACCTTCAAGAGCAAACAAGGTATCGAGATACTTCATCATGGGCTCTTTAAAATCTTTGTAATAGGTTGGATGCATGGCTATCGAGAAAGAATGGGCAAGACAATCTAAAAGACTATGAGTATTAAATTCATTTTGAATCATAGTTTTCAATATAGTGTTGTTGTTGTTGCTGGATTTGGCGCCATTGTTGTCTGGTGACATTATTTTACCGAGGATAAAGAAAACATCAGAAATATTCATAACTCTGGCACCGTGTTGATGTTTCATCCAATCTTTGAAAATGTAGAAAAAGGTTTCAATTCTAGTAGACATATTCTCTTTGTTGTTGTTGATTGTCAATGGAGAATTAAAATCATTTGAAATTAACTCAGCCTCTGATTTCAATGTCTTCCAAATGGGTAAAAGATTTTCACCTTGGTTAATACCATGGAATTTTAGGAATTGGAAAACTTTTACCAATACTTGATATCTAGATTGACTGTTGACGCTGTTGTTATTGTTGATTGAAATTTGTTTAAAGAATAATGGAAGAATATGTTCAGCTCTTGAATGGTATCTTCCCTTTATACCCTTGACTGAATGGAAAAGGAAAAAAGAAAATGCATCTATATATTCATCACTCTCTTGATTTAACTCCATTTGTCCAAATAATTTAGTCAATGAATAATCCATTTCTTCAAAAACAATTTTTCTTAAAAAGTATGCAATACTCTCTGCTGCAAATCTTCTAATAAATCTTCTCTTTTGTCTAAATAAGTCTGAATAAAATCTAAATATAATTACTACTATTAATATCTATTGTGTCGATAAATCAATATTATCAATACATACTGGTAAATTTCAAAAAAGTTTGGAATGATTTGCTTTTCTAAAAATTTAAACATAAAACAAATACAGGTAAACAACTCTTCAATGGCACTTGGATTCATTGAATTTTTCAAAATGTCCATTAATACCTTTAATATTTTTAAAAATGAACTATATATCTCTGATCTTAAATCTCTAGTTAAGGCAGTTAAACAACTATATTATTACAACTATTATTAGTACTATGCATTGAATCAATCAATTCAACTAGTTGGAGAATACAATACCTTAACAGTGGTTTTAAAGCCAATGAATTTTGAATTGATAAATGATATAATAAAATATCAATAATCTTTTCCTTGTGAACTATAATCTCTGGTAAACTGGCGTGATATTTACGGACATGAGTTAGAAAATTTGTATAATGTTGAGTTAGATTTAACTCTTTCCAAGAACATAAAGTTTGATGGAAATAACTGTCGTTGTCATGTTCCAATTCAATCACTGTGTCACCTGATCCTTTGTGAAAAATATTAATGTCTAATTTTGCAATCTTCTCTGTAAAACTTTGAAACTATTGTTGAGTGTGTTATGATTGTATTAGTATTTGTATTATATCAATCATTACTATGCCAGCAACACGTTTTGAAAAACATACTCTAAATCTATTTGTTCTAAATTTTTTACTGTCATCTTTATTCATATCTGCTGAATTTACTTCATAGTAATCATCATCCAATGATGTTTGTTTTCCTATTACACTTCCCTTAACGAGTGTAATATTTGAGTCCTCCATTATTTATATGTATATGTATGTATAACTAGTATGTGTATGTAGCGCGTATGTCGTTTAAAAACAACTATTTGTCTTATGGATAATATGTACTCCTAATTCAACTTTGAACAAAACTATGATCACCCCCACAGAAATAATAGTTTGCTCTATACTACACACTCTAATACTAATCGTAAAAAGAAAAGACTCTGCCTCAAAAATTCCTCGTTTTCGTTTTTTTTTTATTTTTTCTTTTTTTGTCTTTTTTTTTTT
>AJWJ01000691.1:0-10298 GCA_000277445.1 Polysphondylium violaceum | reverse complement strand
ATGATCACTTATGGGGTAAATCAAAGTAATAAATGGTTAAATATGATCAATGGTAAGTATTTTTATAAGTAAAATATATGTACACTATGTTAATTATTTGTGGTTGTGCCATCAATAGGGTTTAGAGACGGGCAAAGGTAGGTAGGTCCTTGGTGGGTCAGAAAAATGAGAAATTGGTCGGTAAAAATGCGGTCCTATATTTAAATATTAATGTGGATATAGGTTGAGAGTCGAACAGGAGTATGAGGCTGGGCCCACAAAAAAAATATGATTGGTCGGTAAAAGTCAGGTTAAAAATAAAAGTTTTTTATAGGTTTCATTTCGGTGGTTAAATATATGACTTTGGTCGACCTAACCTACCTCTGCCCGTCTCTAATAGGGTTACACCATCTTATAATCAATTTTGGGACACGTGTACACTAGAGGATATTTACGATACAAAGCATTTTATTTTGAATATATTCTTAGATGATTCAGGTCGAGTGGATAAAAAAAAATTGGAAAAGATACCAGAGGGTACAACAAGTATTAAAATAGAGAGATAAGGGGTTCAGACAGATCCCTCTATTTTGATAAAGGTTATATACCGAGTTCAGTCACCAGGGTTAGTATTGAATACCAATTTTATATGGAAATTGGTGGAAGTGACGGTTGGTTACCCGATTCAGTAACAATGTTATCATTCCCTCACTACCTTTTCCTCCAGGACTCGTACCAAAGAATATCAAGTATCTAAAGGTACAATATCAAAAGGAGGCAATAGAGATAGATATGGTGCCACCAACTACAGAGTATCTGTGGATAGGGGGGCCATTTTATCCAATCGGTGATAATATAGTCCACTCTATTCCCAACACAGTAAAGGAACTTGTGGTGAGCTCTAATGATCTTGATGAGACTCAGATCAAACCAACATTCACCTCACCCATTCATTACAATAGATCAAAATAATCATTTTACAAACGATTGGTTGTGTAGTAAAGGGTATCTACCTCCATCAATCACTCATCTTAAAATTAACTTTTATTTTGAAGGAGATGATAGAGATATTAATGACAATGTTAGAATAGAAACAAAAGAAGAGGAAGAAATAAATGCAGATAAAGAATTCAATAATGATCAAGATGATAAAATAATAGATAATAATAGCACTCATCCATTTAAGAAAATTAAAATAGATCAAAATGGTGGAGATCAGGACCTATTACTAACAAAACAAGATGAAGATAATAAAGAAGTATATTTTCCATTTCCAAGCTCGTTAAAGATACATCTATTCAATCAGTATGTTTTAGTTTCAATAACAAGAGTTCTATATCACTTGCACTGAAGTGTGGTACTGTATTAGATAAAGATGATTATTATTCAACGACACCAACACCACCAAAGATTAGACAAGGTTTAAAAGAGTTGGTATTACCAGAGAGTTTTAACTATCATATACACAATAGTACACTACCATCAACACTCCAATCATTATCAATAAATAACCCAGAATACAACAATCCATTAAATAGTAATAATTTACCATTGTCATTGACATCATTCGAATGTAATAGTGATAAGATTAAATAGGACTTATCATGCTTTGAATCAATTAAAGAGTTAAAAGTTAATGCAGATTCCATCATATACTATCCACCAAATGTCGAGGCACTAGAATTGAGATCCCCCTACCTAGAGAGAGGACATCAATTCAAATTCAACAAACTTTTAATCAAGACTTAAGTCTATTCGCATGACCCAATGGATATTAAATATGGACGTAGGTATTTAAAAGAACTACTCGACACATTACCCAATATTCAATACTTGTCATCAGAATCTTTGAATTTCGAAGTACCAGAATCAGTTAAAGAGCTCAAGTGTCTCAATAAATTTTTTATATATACAGATGCTCGTCCGATATCTTCACCACCTTTTGAAACAATCCATCTTGACCTTGGTTATTATTTAAAAAATCATTCTCAGACACAAGATAATCATCAGATGTATATATCAAATACCATAGATAGGCTACCTATATAATTCTAGAATTCAATTCGATGGACAGTCATTATCCAATACCCCCACAAGTCAAACATCTGAAATATCAATCCAGTTACGAAATATTTCTACCAACAACAATTAAATGATCATTATATCACATTATTGTAACTTTTCTCTCAAAGAGTTCACTGATAGTCCATTGAAGAAATCATCACTAGTCAGTCCATTCACCTCTGGCTCAGCATCAATACATTTATATTTATATCTAGATAATGAGTTTTCATGAATAATTAGAATGAGTGTTATTCAATAGGAGTCAATTGTTAATATATTATTATAATATTGTGGTTCTAAAACCTTTTCTATTGTTTTTTTATCACCCTTCATCTTCATCTTCATTTTCATCTTATTCAACATTTGCTTCTCTAGATTTTATTTTTTCTCTCATATCTTTTTTTTTTAATGTATTTTGCATTGAGTACATCTACCATAAACACACAAAGTGCTTGAAATTCCTGTTTCCTTATCAATCAATTGTGCCAGTTCTTTTTGCTTGTAGTACATTTTGATCACTACCACACCACAATTAAAGGGGTTATATAAATTTATTTTTTTAATTGAAATTATTTAAAAAATATATATATATATAATAAACAATATTTATAAGTTTATTTTTATTATTTAAAAACAGATAAAAA
Organism: Polysphondylium violaceum; assembly: GCA_000277445.1. Lineage (NCBI taxonomy): Eukaryota > Evosea > Eumycetozoa > Dictyosteliales > Dictyosteliaceae > Polysphondylium > Polysphondylium violaceum. Next base: position 7,611 of record AJWJ01000691.1, on the reverse strand, counting down.
CAAAAAAATTATCTGTTTTGTGTGGGTTAAATTTAAAATTCCTTTTTTAACGTAAAAAATAATCTCTTTTCTTTTTATTTTATAATTATCAAAAATCCTTTTTATAAATATAATGAAATCTTTTAGTGTATATTCAATTTTTTTTGTTCTTTTTATTTCAAGTCTTATAATTTTACAGGTTTCAGCAAATTGTGAAAGAGATTTTGCTAAGTGTTTGATTAAACACCCAAATGTATATTCAAATGCAATTACAGCATGTTCAAAAAATTACAATTCATGTCTAGCAAAAGAAGAGGAGAATGAATGTGTAAACAATTGTAATGGACAAGATAGATCGTGTAGACAGGAATTTTTGAAAAATTGCGACCAAAATTTTGAAAATTGTTTAAGTAAATGTTAACTCATACGACATATACTGGAAGACACAATAATCTTGTGATGAAGACTAAAAAATTAATAAAAAAAATAATTAGTTCATTTTTAATAATAGTCTATTCATTAATCTAATCTACTATTGATTTAAATTGTTTCTTGGTGTGTAACATTTGTCCATATAAATTGTAAAGTATATAAATAGAGACGCCACAGTGTCTCCCGTTTTTTTGGCCTTATTTGATTGCAATTGACCGTTCATATGATTCCCACACCAAAATATTATTGTCGTAAAAGCACATATCTATATCTCTATCTTTGAGCACAAGATCAAAATATTAAAATTGATTTTTGATGATGAAAAAAAAAAAATGGATAAATATAATGTTTTCTTCAGAATGTGTGATCACGACAAGAAATTAATAAAAATATGAATCCTCAAAATCCTTTCTTTAACTTTGGAACAAAGCAGAAATCAAAGTATGTCTTAGTCTTTTTTGATTCTTGGATAGTTTCATTAGCGTACTTTTTAATACAAATATTCCAAGATTGGGTCATTGTTGAGTTATCACTGATTGAATCTTTCCTGAGTTTCCAAGGAGTGGATCATTTGAGTGATTGTTGGTGGAATGATAGAATTGCCGAATCGAATATTCCATCCAAAACCAATGTATGAACAGATGGTAGTATATTAATACCATCGCCATCATTATCGATATATTGATCATCGAGCCAAAACAAGTGAGTTGTGTTTGATGGAATTGTGATTCTATTCTTTGATTTCGAGTAGAAATAAAATACACCATTGACTAATCGACTTGATATGAATGATGGAATGTCATATTCTCCTTTATCTTTTTTTATTCTAATTTCTTGAATTCAATTCTTTGCACAGTGGATTGAATATCAGTTATATTGATATTGTTGAAGGCTGTATTTGCAAGATATTTTACCAATATACGCTACTATTACACTTGAACGATGTTAATGATAATGGTAGATTCTTATTATTTAACTGGTTGCTATAGTCTGGGTTATTTATTGACAATGATTCAAGTGTTGATGGTAATGTAACATTGTGTATATGATTTTTAAAACTCTCTGGCAATACCAACTCTCTGGTAATACTAATTCTCTTAAACCTTCTCTTATCTTTGGTGGTGTTGGTGTCGTCGAATAATAATCATGTTTGTCTATTATTATTACATGTGATTCGTATCTATACTTCTTGTTATCTAAACCAAAACACACTGTTTGAATAGATGATGGTATTATTATCTTGAACGAACTTGGTAATGGAACATACTTTTCATTATTACGCTGCTTATCTTGTTTTGTTAATATTGATTTCTGATTTGTTACCTCCTCTTGTTCCTTTTCTACACAACCAATCGTTTGTAAAGCGATTGTTTCTTTTATCTATTACGACGCAGAGTTCCAAATGAGTGAGGGTGTGTGGAATGTGTTGTTGTTGGTAGATTGGTTGCTGATAGGTGTATGGGAGAGATAGGTGTTTGAGGTGTGGTGGGAGTGGATGTAATGCTGCTAAACTATTATTAAACCCTTTATTTGGGGTTATGATTAATGATGTGAAGGTTGGTGGGAGTATGATTGAACCGTGTGAAAGAGTAATTGACTGTACATTCACATCATGCTTTAACTTGCTGACTATATCACCATGATAATTTATGGGATCTTTGATGTGGATGGGTGAGGTGAATGTTGGTTTCATCCGTATTCCATTTAGATTACAAGAGCTGAACACCACCTCCTTGATCGTGTTGGGAATCAAGTGGGTATTTAGTGTGCCTGGTCCCTTAATCCATAGATACTCTGTTGTGGGCAGCAACATATCCGCCTCTATCTTATAAGTGTATTCTGCTCTTGATAACTGTAGATACTTGATTTTCTTTGGTACCATTACCAAATGAAAAGGCAATTTAGGCACAGATAACATTGTCACTGAATCTGGTATCCAATCATCTCCAGGATACTCTCCTTGTCCCCAATTAAAAAGATCATTTTGATGCCGAATACTGATACTCGTCACTGAACTGGGTATAAAACCTTTATCAAAATCGAATATCTATCATACCCATTCCCATAATCATCGTCACAATACTGTAGTACTATACAGAGGTTTGTTGTACCCGGTGGTATTGTTTCCAATCTCTCTTTGTTCACTCCCGGTATACATTAAGGTATGTTTTCAGTGAAACGTTTTTGTATCTTTTACTAATGGATTTTGTTTATCACCATCGTCATCATTTTCACCCTCTATTGTCTTCCAATGTTGATTAAACGATGGTGTGATCCTATTGGTGAGTACATCAATGGATTAACAATATGCGTACATATTTAATAGATAAGATATATATTAATTTTAACAACACCACACTTACCACTGATCATATTTAACCATTTCCAAAGTGGAGTAATAGTAGTGTGTATGAAGTGTGTGGAAATGATAAACAGAAAAAACGAAAAATAGGATAAAAAATAAATTTTTACATTTTTAAAAATTATTGAAAGTCACATATTTTTTGGTCGTAAAATTTACTCTTGAAGTAGCAAACCAAACTTTGAAAATACACTTAAATTACAATTATAATTAAAGGAATTGAGCATTCATTAAAAATACGTTCGATAGGGTGGGTGCTGAAGTGGGTGTATGATAGAAGAGCAATAACAACACCGGATTTAAATTATTTAATTTATCTTTTAATAGGCGAGTATATTCATCCAACCAATGTCTACAATCTCATCATATTTTAAAATATTACGATAGAAAGTTGATACAATAGAAGATGATTAAAGGATTTTGTCATTTTTTGATATGATGGAAGTGATGGTTGGTTGCCAGATTTAGTGACAATGTTAACTGTGCGCTCACTATCTTTTCCTGCGGCACTATGATGTTCTTCATAAGATTCAGATAAAACCAACATTCACCTCACCCCCATATCAGTAATCCCGTATGTATCTGATGGTGATAGATTTGCTGATAATGAACAATAATACTTTGTGTGATCTGAATCTACAGTCAATCACTAGTTCAACACCAATTGTAGTTGTACGACTACGGACAATCACATCATTGGTCATGGAAAAGCATAGATCTTTCAATAATAATTTATCGCTCTACATCCACTTCCCACAACTTAAATATCTATCGCTGCCGTACACCTACGATCAACCAATATATCAACAACAACACATACCAATCAGCCTTACTCATTTAGACTAAAGTTTGAATTTGTATCTATATTGAATATCTCTCTATTAAATATCAACTTGCTACTCTTTCTGGATAAATATTGGTAGATTATTTGATTAAGAGATTGTGATAATCGTTTCTTTATATCAGACAGAATAATTTCATCAGATAATAGATGTAATCACAATGGTATATAAATTAGTTTTGAGGGAGAAGTGTTTTGGCATTTTAGGGGTTAGACGCCCCATATCAAATGAATCTATATTTATCCACTTCAGTGGTCAAAGGGGTTTTATTTCTATACTCCTTGTGGGGTTCTAAATATAAAAAAAATCATCAATGGGGGTGATCATCAATGGCTCTAATGGGAAAGTACAAAGGTGGCAAAAGAATATCATCATTATTGATATAATGATCATCAAGCCAAAAATAAAAAAACTGTTGATTTGAACAAATCTTCTACTCCTCCATTTTTACAATCATATCAAATGAGATTCACTCTTTTGTTTTTATTTATCTTTTCTATTTTTAAACTTCTTTGATTTAAAAATAGAATTTTCTTTGTGTGTGGTTACAAAAATACTTGCATTTATTCATTATACAAACATTAAAAAAAAATAATTTTAATTAAAATTCTAATAAAATAAATAGACAGACATCTTTTTGTGAAATTAATGTTTATCTCAATTAGTTTATATCATATCAGATATATATTTATGTAAAAAATAAGAATAAAATGACAAAAGGATTAGGAAATAAGTTTAAAGCCGAATGTGATGCTTTTAAAAAATCAGCAAAAGAGAATGTAAAAGAAAAATATGATGGAATAGTTAATGATTTAAAAGAGGATCCATTTTCAATTATAGATATTGAAATGGTTGGTGAAATCATTAATGACCCTCTTGGTTTCATTACTGATTTAGTTACTGATAAAGAATTTATTGGTCAGATGATTAGTGCTGCCATTGAATGTGTACCAGTTGTTGGTCCTATTCTAAGTAGTGTAGGTATTATTATTATTTTTTTTTCTATAAACATACTAATCTTTTATTTATAGGTTTTTAGTATATTTTGGCCAGAGGATCCAAAAATGAAAACAGTCACTGTCGAGGATCTTGATAAAAAATTGGCAGAGTTTAAAGAAGAAATGGTAAAAATAATGGATGATAAAATTGATGCAAGTGAAAAAGGTATTTTTGTTTAAACAAAATTTATAAAAGAGTAAATTTATTCTAATTTTTTAAAATTTAATAGAAACTTGGAAAGAATTATGTAAAACTTTTTTCGAAAGTTATATCTATCAAATTGACCAAATGAAAAAAAATATTGTTATTCTTAAAAAAGAAATCAAAGATCATAAAGGCATTATTGCTGATGTACCAGAAGCAAGCAAAGAAAGGTATGAATAATGTGAAATAATGGTAATTTATAAATTACTAATAAGTTTAATATCTCTACTATAGAATAAGAGTTAATTTTCTTTCTCTTAATGAAAGTGCAAATAAAATTAGTAACTTTTGTAAAAAACAAAAGTATACAAATCAAGTTATAGAAATCTATATGCAAACAATCTTACTTCAATGTGTTTCTACTATTCAATTATGTGTATGTATTCTTTTTTTATATATATAGATTAATATCATTTATTAATAATTAAAAAAAAAGTCATTTTGGTATCAAATTGATTTAGATAAATATTATATTTTAGGAGTAGAAAAAGAAAAAGAAGGAGGTGTGGAAGTAAAATCTATTAAACAAGAATATCATGATTTACTTGTTGAATGTCTTAAAAATATTACACCTATTATCCATAACAACATTATGAATGAAAAACCAGAGCTAAACAAATATTACAACAATAATGCTAGTAAAATGTTTAATTTAAATCCATGGATCTATCCAATCCCTCTTGTAATTGCACCATTAAATGTACCAACATCTACACCTGGTTACGGTATTAGAAATTATGCCCCAACAATCAATGTTCCATTGGGACGAAAAACACCTTTTATCTATCGTATTGATGGTGCCAATATGTTACCTGATCAAAGGATAGAGGCTGCTAGGGGTTATAGACTAATCCCAGAAATTGATCCATTAACAAAATGTAAGGGTACTATAATTCATCACTACAATTCAATTAATATATCTCTTCCTGCAAGAAAAAATGTAACCATTAGAATTTTTGGAATTTATCCAAAAAGCATATCGGAATTGTGTTTTTTTAGGGACAAAGTTTTACAAAAACAAGAATGTGTTGAAGATTCAATGTTTTGTTTACCACCATCATTTAAAGGAGGTAAACATTTTATGAGCAAATTCGATTTAAAGCTAATTGCTGGGGCTACAAACCAATTATATCTTGAACGGAATGGTGCTAAATCTGGCTTTACATATTTAAAACCATATAAAAATGTGAATACTATCTCTTTAAAAATAAGCCAAGTATCTACAGGACCTGATGATGCTTCAAAAAGAGGTTGCATCAAGTTTATTGAATTAATCATTTCAGATGTCAGTGCCAAAGATCTAGAAAACAACAAAAATAAAAAATAAGAAATTAAAGAAAATAAACTTGATAAATTTTTTGGAAATAGAAATTTTTACAAAAGACCAAGCAAGTACTTCGTTAAATTCAGAATTAAATAAATTAATGGTCAGTCAAATCAATCTAGAATTGGAAGATTTATCATTTTTATAAAATATTAAATAAAACTTGAGAGTGAACACACTTTATTTGACCCAACAAAACATTGTGCAACAACAGCTGCCCGCCACCCTCCAATTATAATTGAATAAAAAATGGGTGAGGTATTGGAATGGTTATTTTAAAAATTTTAATTTTTATTTAACATTTAATGTTGTGATTGTGTTAAACATCAATGTAAAGTTGTTTCCCCAATCACCTGATCCATCTCAAGTGCTCTTGTATCAGGCACCTATACTAATAGAAACCTACACCGCAATCAGAAAACTAGCGAGCAATATGGAGATGTAACGAGATTTCAGAAATACATCACCATATCGGGTGCCACTTCCTGTTCATTCGAGTATATCTTTACACTCTATTCATCGTTGTCGAAGGATGCACCATTTTGCGAATGATCTGAAAACTCCCTCATCTCATTAGGTATCGATGAACGTTCATTCAACATGTTTGGAATCAACAATGGTTTCCTCGGAAGAAAGTAAAGATATCCTCTCCTTACAAATATCAAGCCTCTAGAGTTTCGACCCCAGTCTCGATGGTTCTTAAAAGTTTTGATGTAAGAGATTGCCAACCTTATACTTTTTTACTATTTAGAAAAAATAAAAATAATACTTATTATACTTTCTTTTTATTTTTTTTTTTTTTTTTTATTTTTATTAAATTTTTTTTTTTCATTTCATTTTCACAGATATTGAGGAAGTTTTGCGCATTTTAGGGGTTAAACACCCACTCATGTACCTAATGAATCTATATTTATCCACTTCAGTGGTTAAGGGGGTTTTTTTTCTTTACTTCCTTCTGGGGTTCTAATTATAACAAAAATCAAATGATTTAATGTGGCGCTAATGAGAAAAAAACAATTGATTTGGGACACATCCCCCCACTATTCCATTTTTACAATCATATCAAATGAGATTCACTCTTTTATTTTTATTTATCATTTATAAATTTAATTAATTCATATATCATTTCATTATATTTTAATTAATTCATTCATACACCATTTCATTATATTTTCTTTTTCAAATCCATACACATATATATATATATATATATAACAACTAATATGTTAAATTTTACAAATTCAGTAAATACCGCTGGTGATCCTTTTTGTTTATCTACAAATGAAAGTGTAAAAAAACAATATGGCCAAATTGTCGATCAGCTAAAATCAGATCCCTTCACCGTTGTTGATGTTGAAAAATTTGGAAACTATTTAAATGATCCATTGGAAAAAGTTACTGGTGATGGTCATGATTCCTATTTTATTGGTGATACTCTAAACTCTACTCTTCAAAGTTTACCATCTCTT